>VICI01001445.1:0-22558 GCA_019593645.1 Akabosia matsudoensis
GTCATCGTATGTAGGAAAAGTAGCACTCTCGCAATAGTCAGAGAACAAAGTATCGGAAATAAGTAAAATGCAACTTCATTTTTTTCTCTCTAGCGTGCGTGAACTAGTTTCGTGCCGACACGACTAAAATCAACCTGACAGGACAAACAATACGGTAATAATAATAGGAAACAAAAAAATGTTGCTTTTTCTAATTCTATCCCATCGTCTCTGTTTTCTTAGTCCGATTAGCAAAAAAACCGTATGCAGTCACCGGTGTAGCTCATAATGTACATGCCTCGTCATTTATTTTTCACTGCTCCCTGTCACTGTTGTACTAGTAATACACATCTGCCATAGCCCCCAAAATACGGATAACTCCTCACTTGCACTTTTCATGTCTGATGATAAGGTACGGCAAGAAATCAACGATTTTAGTAAAAAGAGGCAACCAGATTTCCGCATATATTCTTTAATGATGCACACTCATTCCTTATCATCGCTATATTGCTAGGCTTGTTATCCTGTTCTCGGTCTGCTTATTTTTTTTATCACGCATATTGTTGTTGCATTGGAGAAAACAATCCCGGCTCTGTTCTTGTTTTTTTTCCTGTTGTAATAATAAATATAAGTAGCTCATCTGCCTGTTCTAATACTCATTCCAATGTGGTTGTGCTCCTTGTGCTAGACATCAGTTAATAAGATAAACTATTTTCCTGTTCGAAAATAAAAGCACATACATGTACACTTTTTGCTAATTTTTAGGGATTATGACCAGTAGTAGCAACCCCATAGTACGTTCGCACATAACAGAAAATCCGTTGTTTTTCTTGCGCTACTTGAACATTCCATCTTGTAACGTCTACAAAACTGTATATTGTGCATGAATATAAAAATGTAATACAAACTTTGTTCAGTGACTATGTCGTTTTTTTGCCACTAGCAGCAATCACAGCAGTGCTTGTACTGCAAACACTGGCGAAGCCAGCATGATTCCTTCTTCTTGTCTTTTGCTTACAGATAGCTTTTTTAGTTTTCTTGGCAAAAGATTCCCCTCTCCTCTGCAATTTCTTTTTATTCTTTTCTTTCTTAAAATACTATGCCATACATTACATGCGATACATGTTACAAATATAGTTCATGTACTATGTACATTACATTTTGCGTACTTTGTTCATTTGCTGTGGAAGAAGAAGATGACGATGACGACGACTCTGATGATGATCATGATGAAGCTTCTCAATGTAGAACAAATCTCAATTTCTGACTCTTTTTAGGCCTAGTTTAGCTGCACCAGAAGAACTCGCAGTCATGGTGGTGGTGGTGGTGGTTGGTTTTATATTTTTTGTATCCCCCGATACCCGGGTATTCTCAAGATTTGTCTGTGTTAGCTTTTACCCGTGTATTTTACTGGCGGGGTATGGTGTCTACTGCTATTGCTGCTCTGTTGACGACGGAGACGATGATCATGGTTATATGGATGTCTAACGCTCTACATGCTTGTTTTAATGCTGCTGCGAGATACTCTCTAGTGGAAAAAATGTTTGGAAAAGAATAACTAGAAAAATGTAGTAGCAGTGGTTGTCGTAGCAAAATACATAATGTTATAAGATCATACAATTTACTCCGATAAGCAGCCAACTTGGAAATGGTATAATGTTATGTTTTCGTGGATGAGGTCTTCTTTTCCATCTTCAGATTGCAAGGATAGACTTGCCTTTTCTTTTTGAAGAAATAACATCAAAGAGCACATATTTATTTGAATAGTTGTCTTACGTTGTCCCGTGGATAAGAGAGAAAAAGTATCACAGGCAATAACAGTTGCTGGTGTGAATTCGAATCCGACGGATCGGATACTCATCGACAGCCTCAGCTCAGGCAAGCAAGTTGCAAGGAACAGGATATGATGTGAAAGATAAGGAACGGTGTGAGAACAAGGGTTGTCGTACGTGGTTGTTCCTTGTGTGTGTAGCTAACTAGCATTCCTGAGAACATCTAAATCATACACAAAATTTGACCCATATAAACTTTAAACCGAGACAAGTGGCTTTATTACCAGTGGAGTTGGCGTTCACGTTTACGCTCCTTGCAGTTATGGTTGTGTCGAAGATATCTCGAAGCAGGAGCCGAAAATTGGATCTGTTTATTTTCCTCCCCCACATGATGCAACATAAAGGATTCTAGGTTCACACCGGATGTTGCTGTTTGGTTCAGTGTTTTAGGAGACTGAGGGGAAATGAGAGAAACGGAGAAAAGATGAGCACGCGGTTTTCCCTTTGCTACTTGCTAAAACCAACGTTTCTGGTTATTTTACGAACGATGCGGATGTTGTGAAAGAAAGACAAAAAGAATGGAAGGGAAAGAAATGGTGCCTGACAAAGTATGTATCTGTTGGTGCAAAGTTTGATCCACGGTCTTCATAAAATATACTTGCTCAAGTTGTTGGTCAAATCATCGACTTAGTGTTTTGTGCACTCTAGTTTAAAAACATAAATCTACGGCAAAATTTCAGATAACGGCAATGTACAAGAGACCGCATTAACGCTTCGAACATGTACAATTTACAGGCTTATAGCTTGATACATCAAAACTCAAGGCCGATAATTCCGACAGACTTTTTTTGCGAAACACAAATGAAGTGAGAGAAAGCAGCACTGTTAGCATTTTTATTGCATCAACTTTGTTATATTCTTTTACTGTGAATGTTTCGCCAGCGATATCCCAGCAGATCACATAGGTATTTCCCAGTTGAACCCATTCTAAAGTCATTCACATTTTCTCCTCTCTCCACTGATATCCCTTCACTGTACAATAAGCTAAGTGTTTTGTGAGACGTGATACATTTATTTATAAGTGAATTGCAAAAGAGAAAAAAAAGAAAAGATTGGAGGGGTAGGAGATAGGAGAAAGGAAAAATATATTTGGATTACATCTACCTTTTTTTCATTTCAAAATCGCGTGGCTTCACTATCATACCTTTATATGGTGTCCTCATCATACGCTGCTGTTCCATAGTAACCAGCAGGCTTGATCAGCAAAGTATATTTTTTATTTTAAAAGGGAAACAACTCGACAACCGCGAACAACAGCACCTTTTACCACGTCATAAAAATCAAATATCTTATGCCGCAGTTTCTTGCTTCCCTTCCTACCTTTGTTGCTCCATGCCCGTAGCAGGTAGCGACCCATAATAAGTAGCAGCCGCATTCGGATGTTTTGATTTTTGCATTTACAAAATTACTTTCATTATTGTACTGGCAAACTATGTTGTTGTAGTTTAAGCACCTTTTGGAACTCCGACCTCAAAATAATTCACATCAATTCACCAGCCAACCACAATACACAAAAACCGTGCAAAAAAATACGTGTATTGTGGAAGCCTACCGATTCTTTGTTCACGAAAATATTCATATCATGGAAACAGATTTAAATAAGTAAAAGAGAAGAAGCAATGTTATCCCAAAGTCGAAGATATGACAGTTGTCCACGGGTGATAATGATTGTTGTTTCTCTTACTCGTTGTAGAATCTGAAAAACGACCGTGCACGTGTTCCAATGAATTTGTATCCCGAGAAACGGAACGGTTTTTGTCTCCCTCGATATTGGTGAGCTGGCCTGTCGTAGTTTGGTTCACTCAAAAGGGAGAAAATACTTGGAAGAAGGACAAGGAAGCTGGAGCTGGAGACGTATTGTTCCATTTCGGAGTACGTATTCCATGGGCCAAAAAATATAGATAGAAACTATATAGTGTCGTTGCTAGTGCTACATTGTATGGTGACGAGCTTATTACTTGGGCAGATGCAGTGCTAGTGGTTATTGTTTTGGATAAGCAAGTTGTTATTGGAAAAGTTATGGGAAACTTAGAGCAACTTTTGCCTTGTTTATTGTGTACTTTTACTCACAAAATGCTCTTTACATGATTCCGCCAGCTTCGATGGATGGAGTGCCGTCGCAGACATTTAGTGCCTACTAGTCTAGGCTCCAAAGCATCTAGTTGGCCTCAAATTAATGGCCAGTTATTGAGCTATAAGAGAGGAAAAAAAACAACACAACCAGTGTATCTTTCTTTACAGAGGAACATCTCTTTTAAAACAAAAACAATAATATGCCACGTATCCGGTTGAGAAAACGTTTGAGCACTGTGTGCAGTTACAGGATGTTCAAACCGTTCTCAGATGGGTAAAGGAAAAACTAAGCTTTACCACAAAAGTTTCATAGCGTAAGTGGATCTAGTCTCGTAGTCATGTTAATGGCACCAGGACGATGTTCAAAAGCAGTTAAATGACAGCCTTGAACGTATATGACAGTTGTCACCGAGTCAAGTAAAAACATGGTATTTCGTTGAACACCCATGGTCATAAAGTTAATGGATACACAGACAATAAACGAAGTGTTATCTCTCATAAGCGTTTGATGACATGTTCAAGTGTCAATTTAAGATGGAGCAGAAATGTGTCATGATTGGAACCGCAATCGTAATGTCAGCAGGAAAGCCTTCAACCAGAAAAAAACTCGGAGGAGAATTTCACTTAGCTGCCTTATACTGGTGCCTCAGAATTTAGTAGTCAAAGTCAGTCAAGGTTTTGATACTCAGAACGTTCGTTGGCGAAGATAAGAACTTTGTTGTGAACTTTTACCTGTCATACCTGAGCACGGACCGATAAGTGGAATAAATAAATACGGAAGCAATAAATGCGTGTCTTGCCGAGTATCAGCCGTTGTTACTTCGAATTCAGTTATTGCAAGCTGAATGAGGCTAATTTCGGGTAGGAGAGAGATCGGTGTTGGATGCTGGCTTGAAAGTTGATTACATTCACGGACAAATTAGAGTTTCCCTAAGAAAATGGGAACGTGTGATGATGAACTATTAGATCCGCTATTGTTGAGGCTGGTAGTGTTGCTTTTGGTTGCAAGTGAAAGTACTTTTACTCAGGCTTCGAATGACTGTTCGAAAGTGTGTTGCCTCGGTTATTTGAAAACTGTGCAAGCAAGAAATTCCTATGGAATTAATAAGAAAAAATGTGCTTTTTTTATGGCCTTCAGTGACTCTCAGTCATTACATGCCCCAGGATGCTTGCCATTAAGAGTGCATGTTCATTCTGCAACAACGTCATTTGAATTAATTCGGATCGCCTTGAAGTGTCTCGCATCTTACATTCGAATAGTACAGTTATGGAATTACCACTTTTCTAATGATTTTGAACTTTCTCAGCTACCAAGCCCTCTGTACAAAGGGCCTATTACGTGGCTACCCATTTTCCATTATTCAAACATCTATTTTAGCAGTGATCCTTGTGATAGATGATGATGAAATTCATTGCAAGAGTTGACTAGTCTGTAAAGCGGAGTAATCTTGGTTTAGCCCTTTGACTCGCGTGTCAATGCTCTCCTTGGATATAGGATATAGGTCCACTTCTCCGAAACTGTGCTGATGTTAGCTTGTAAGCAGTTATAAATATTTTTCACATTTCCTAGAACAGCTACATCTTCATTCTAGGCAGCATTAAAACAAGTTGAAAGGGGCTTCTTTACTCTGTCCCCTAGACTCAACAACAAGGCCATCAACATTTTGCTTTCGTCCAGGTAGAAACTGACAATAATTTCGCGAACATAAATGCAAAGGTTTTGTTCTTATGAATATGCTACTAAATACAACATGCGAAAGTCAAGAGCCATCGGAATACAAAACGAGAAATCTGAAGAGAGTGTGGTGGTTTAAATTTTAGTTGGTAGCGAAGTCATAATTAGCGTAAAGGGGTTTGGATCCGATTCTAGTGAATCCGGCTTGGAGAGAAAAACAATGTTGGACATTTTCCGCGGACTAAAAAACCTTGTGAAGGTGAGCCATGTTCGGATTGATTCATCGATATTTCGCCTCCACTACAGTTTGACGGTTATGATCTTACTGGCCTTCTCCCTAATTGTCACCACTCGTCAGTATGTTGGGAACCCAATTGACTGCATCCACACGAAGGATATTCCAGAAGATGTCCTCAACACGTACTGCTGGATCACACATACATATCTGGTCAAGAGCTCTTTCCACAAAGAGGTTGGTGTCGAGGTGCCTCACTTCGGTGTTGACAAAATGCCCACAGACAGAGATGACATGAAAGTTTACCGCTACTATCAGTGGGTCTGCTTTTGCCTTTTCTTTCAGGTAATACGAATTATAAATCAGACTAAGCCATAAAGCGCCCCCACAAGAGAGAAAGTGCTCATATCTTGGCGTGTACACAAACATATAACCCTGCCCACGTGGAAAAAAATGTTATGCATTTGGTACGCATTACGCAAAATACATAACATTTTACAGGTTTCCATTGCGATTCCTTTCTCACTGATCTAATTCACAGCTACGTCAAAGAGTGTTCGACTCGTAGCGTAGCTAAAGAAAAACGATAAGAATGTGTTACATGATTTAAGGTGACATATGTACGCAATGATCATTAGATTATAAGAGCTCACTCACAGTCAAATGGAGACAGGGGGTGGCAATGCTTCCAACATCATCTGCTCTCTTGAAGACATTCAACTGACGAAATTTATGTCGAAGTGATGACAGTTGTTTTTGAAGAGTTTCTTTGCATACGAAGGTATCTATGAACCAGTGTAATAATACAGAGAAAAGCAACGACAATCGATCAAAGTTTGGGCTACTTGTCTCCAACTTTTAATAGTATAACAAACTTACTTACAACCTTACCTACAGATTTTTCCCCAACTGCTAACATTTGTTAAGTTTTATACTTTAATTAATTTTTGACAACATCTGACTAGGGTGTGTGATTCAAGGCTGTTAGATACAATAGTAGAGAACGATACCATAATTTACCGAACGGTTTCACCGAATTCATGCCCTACTCATACCAAATCAGATAATATCTTTATGTTTTGACATTTTCTGCCGGATAGACAGAATATCAGTTCCATCACTGGACTGGGACTGGATTTTTCATAACGTCAGAAGAATAATCCTTAAAAATCAATCCTACTTGAACCTAACTTGACTTATTCCAGTTTCATAGAACAAAAAAGGAAAACGCCATGTGTTGTTGTCTGACAAACAAAACAAATGCCGCATGCCGGCATGAATTATATAAAAAATTGTTTCGTAGGCTAACCGATCTTAGAGGAATATATTTATACACTCGATTAATTGCGGTATACATAAAACATAAAAATCTTGATTGAGTTAATCATAGACATCCTCTGAACTCGCACGTTCCTTCAATCGTCCATAAAAATAAAGATTGAGTTGAGAAAAGGTTATAGAGGACGATTTCTTATAACAAGATAGATCTTTATTGTAACGACTATGTTTCTAATACATACGCATTACAAAATACTTTCCATTCAGACTTTGTAACGGTTGTAAGTTGCAGTATTGCCATGGTAAGAAACCGCAATATCTTCTCACCAAGAGGTTTTAGGAGAACCGTCTCCCTAGAACATGACTGGTTCCCTTTATCGTCTGCTCCTGATACAACATTTCCGTACTCAATTACCATCGCTTGATTTAGGCCGTTATTTCTATGCATGTGGCTGTGGACAGTTTACCAAGGATCATAGATCGGCATCTTTGTTGCTAGTTGAGTTGAGGATCTCCCCAAGCTTTATTGCTTGTAAAATTCTTGGGAAAAGGCGACGAATTTATGTTACATTCGACATTTTGTCTTACAGAATACTAGGTATACGATTAATGAATAATGATAGTCTATGAGAAATAAATTGAAGTGGGGGTGCAACTGCAAACACTGCACTTTGTTTCCGTATAAAAAATGTCGTTTCGTTAGAAACTGGTCAGTTGCTGAAAGTACTGTTAAAGAATGTATATGTATTATGGCAATATTTACTGGTCGACCACATCTGCTTAATTGTCGAGGTTTTGACCATTCAACATAAGCGAAACGAATGGAGATTATGAAGCCAAGATTGGCTGCACTTCAACTTCAATAAGCTTGTCCTTTCATCTCCATCGTCATCATTTTACGCTCTATCACTTTCACCGGATTCTACACAACATGCTGAAGTTACATTTTATACATTATGTATGGCAACGTAATTACATGTTTGTCATAAATGTGGCGATGGCTCTTCCTGATACGACTTTGATTATGTTCCAAGCGTTTCAATCATACATCATTCGGTATAAAGTCATGACGTCAGGAAAAAAACCTCACAAACATCGAGAAGTATTATTGCATAAAAATATTTTATAAACAACTGCTTTAAATTTGCCCAGCACCGAAGCGGATGAGCCAAGAAAATTGTGCAATGATGCTTTACGTACGCACTTTCTCACACGTATTCATAGGTTCGTCAGATACCTATATGTGGAAATTAAGCATAGTCAAGAGTCAAGATGATACAAAGATATTAATGCAAAATTGCGGTAAATCGCTGTCATCACATGACGTAGTTTTTTATGTAGTAAAAACAGCCAATAAATCCATCTTTATAACGGTTTTAGGGCACTGGGGTGCCGGCCAACTCTACCGGAGAAACCGATACTTAAAGGACATATCTATAATTATTACTCATCATCATTTGCCATTTTTTAAGTAATATTGTAATATGTATTGCTTTTATTACTCAGTTCCTTGAGATGCTCCGTGTAATGTTTTTAGTTCCCTTCTGTCCATTGCTAGCAAGGTTTAAGTTTTCAGTATCATTTCTCTCCGAAGTTCCGGAGAGAATTGTTTTTTAAAGGAAAATGATAAACCTTAAGAGGTTAGTGAATGAGGAAACCCTAGGAGAAAAAGAAGAGATTTGAAGTGGAAATTTTAACCGACTCGATATGCAATACTGCAGGAGCAGATTAAATGACACTGACACTGATGATGCTTACCTATGTTGGTACAATTCGGCATCCTCCAAGATGCCCTTGTGGAAGAACTGCAGGGTCTGAAGAAACGATTGTACGTATGAATTTTGCTAATTGTGGTACAAACCTGTATTAATGTAATTTGTTTGCTTTGAGAATCTCCCGGAAAAATGGAGAAATTTTACAGATTTTCATGAATATATTTGATCCACTTTCAGAAATAATATGCTATCAAGATTTATTTGTTGATAAAAGCTCTAATAGTTCATCCATCCCTTCGAAAATATAGTGAAATATTGCATAAAGAATCGACTACGAAGCAAATGAAGATACACATACCTTATAATGTGGATAGGTGCTTTCGATGCAAATGAAGAAAAACCGATTCTAGGAGTTTTGACGTGTTTTTTGTTTTTGTTTTTAACATTCTTTCATACCATCTAATGATTCTAATGTCCATTTTCCAAGCTTTCAATTACTGTTTCTCAATAATTATTGGAGGCAATCAATGCCTTAGTTTTCCGTTTTTTCTTCCCTGGCGAGGATTTGAGCTTTCGATTCGAAACGTTAGAGTTTACAATAAACCCGTTTACTCTCGTTGAAACTTCATGAAACATTCACCCATTCGATGGTTCTTTAGAAGTTATGGCAGGTTTCTACATTAGTTCACACACGGAAAACAAACTTACAAGTAAACCTACGTTGCAACTACACCGTTTTGGACCGGAATTGTGTGATAAAATACACTTTCAAATATGGAGAAAACATTGGTGCAGCCTGTTTTCCCAGGCAGGCCTACACAAACGTAGAATTATCCACCGAAAAGGCAAAAACCGCACGCTTAGCATACGCGCAAAAGCAACGAATATGCACCCGAACCTGAATACTTGTTCTATTAGCAGCGCAAAAGGTTGAATTTTACACGAATCAAAATAAACCGTGGCTTATAATACAGTAACAACCTTTTTCACGCAGTGACACATCACTGCAGAATCAAGCAGTGTTTTCAAGCGTAGGCTAAGCATGTGGTTTTGATCTTTTCGGAGGCTAATTCTACGCTTGTGCGGGCCTACCTGGGAAAATGGGCTGCACCAATGTTTTCTCCGTATTTGAAAGTGTATTTTAACACACATTTCCGGTCCAAAACGGTGTAGTCGCAAGGTAGGTTTACTTGTTAGCATATTGCAACAAGCCAAGAAAAGTAAACAGATTGTTTTGGATTGACTTAAAATTTAGTATAAAGGTAGAACTGAGATTCAATAAGCTTCTAAACTCAATCGGTGAGTTTGTTTTGTTTATGTTTTGTAATAAATAGTAAAGTTTATAGGTAATATATTAGGGATTCTCTTCCAACTTGGAGCATAACATATTACGCCTGAATCGGATAAATTTATGAAGTCTTGTAGCGTATAAATTTATATTTCTTGAAAGTAGACTGGACCGTTTTAGAATGTGATTTTTATAGTGCATTTGGGACACTAAAGATTAAAATCAGCTTGGATTTACGTTCAATGTGTAAGGACAAGCTATACAAATCGTGGGCTAAAAGATGTGTTTCTGACAGATAACAACTTGTTGGAGAGAAAACAAATTAGGATTTCTATCTTCACTTTTAAGCTTAACAGTACCAAAATTACGGGTTACAAACTCGATCCGCTATTGTTTACCGATTTCTGAAATCTTAACGCGTTGGTGACACTTAAATAATTGCGAGATCTTCACATCTTACAACCGCTAGCAACTGTTATGTTACATGTACACTGTTATATTGACATGCATACACACAATGTAGGTCAGCAGAGTTGGCTAACCTCTTGGCACATCTCCACTCATGGCTTATCAACGTCGGTGCACTGCGAATCAGTTTCCGCTCGTATAAAATGCGTTCCTGTTTCAAATTTTCTGAAGTTCATAAATGCTTGAAGGTAAATCATTACAATACACTCGCATCGGTGTTTTAGACGTATACTCATACTCATATATTTTTTACGCATGCAGATAAAAAAGTCTGCGTCTGCTAGCGATAAGGCGAGCATCTCAAACCAGGTAATAGGAGCCACGTTTCGAACATGTTAACTTTTACCTAAATTTTAAATAACCGTTAAAACGTAATAGTGAAGCATTGTGGAATGAAAAAATTACCAATACGCAAACAATTTCATGTCAATCCGACCAATTATAAATACAAAAAACGGAAACAGGTACCTGCAGATACATGAAAACCACTTCAAATATCTTAATCCATTACTAAAGCTACTTCAACCTCGGTACGAAATTTTGTGTCAAATAGACAAAGCGCGTCCAAGTTATCCTTAAAAACGAATTCGGGCACCTGTAGATACCTGAAAACCAGCGTGAAGCCACATACCCGTTCTCTAAGGATACTGAGAAAGTCTGCACAAAATTTCCTGTCAATCAGACACTGCGTGCTAAATTTATTCCTAAAAAAACAAATTCGGGCACCTGCAGGAGCCTGAAACCACCTAAAACCATTTTATTCATTACCAAGGCCTCCGAGGGACCTGCATACAAAATTTCAGACAAATCTGACAATTTATTCCAAAGTTCTCCTTCACAACGAATTAGGGCACCTGCAGGCACCTGAAACTTTCTAAAACCCCATCAAACTATTGAGAACCCAGGAACCTGCATATAAACTCTCAGTCCAACCTGACAAAAGGTGACAAAGAACAAACCGAACAAACGGAACATACGGAAAAAAACCGGTCCGCACGCGGTTGCATTTTCAGTAGATGGACAAAAAGTGCAACTGGATCTCAATAAGCTATTGCGTAAAAAACGCAATGCTTAAAAAACATGAAATTATTCATAACGGTGTCATTAGCAGTTCTGCATCTCGAAAAGGAAAATTCATTTCATGACATACAACGTATATCTTTGCTCATGACCAGCTATAAATTCTCCAACATGTGTATATATACCTATAGTTCCGGTAAGGATTTGGATTAACTCAGGTTTTTCATGACTAAAAAAATACGGGGGTTTCATTTTTATATACCTTTAGACTGAGAATTTGTAATTTCAAAATTTTTAAAATTTTCATAAACCTTTTGTCCGCCATAGAGGACTCTTTCAGTATCAATATGTTTGTCCCCTTTTACACTGTACATTGTCCTTTCTCCTCCAAGAGCTTTGGGAATCTCTGAGTTGTGAAAGGAGTTGGCAAAGCCATTTTAACAAACATGTGTAATTTCCAACAAACTGCACAAACTGAACTTATAGCAGCTTTTTCATGTCTTACATATGTGTTGATTGTTAATATAAGAGAAATGAAGTTACAGTTAGCTTATAATGTGTTTACTTGTGAAAGAACAAAAGTCGGTGGCGATGGAGTAAGTAAATTTAAGAGAACAAAACAATGTTTCGTTTCTTTCTCGAAGGATTCGTAAAAGAAACTAGAAGCTCAGCATGCCAAACATTACATAAGATTTCTAGAATTCAAGTGTTGTTGCAGTACTCTCGCAGCAGTTAAGCCGACGGGCTGGAGAGATTACATTTCCCCTGATGCGGAACCGCTGTTGTTTATTATTTTGACGTGTGCTTTGAGCATCTACGAAAGGGCTGCTTCTCTTTGAACCGTTTTGATTTTCTTCTTACGAAGTCAAAGTACGCCTAGTATTAAAAAGCACGACGTGAGTAAGTCGCTGTCCTCTTAAGTTTGTTTGAAAGATGAACATTCAATAGTGTCTACTGAAATGTGCTGATTAAGATGTAGCTGTATCCCATATGGTATAAGCATGTAAAATGCTGAGATGTTGAAAACGATTGTTTTGATGGCTATTTTTATTTTAACTGGTGAAAGCCTGATTTCGCTAATTTCTTGATTTAATCAATCAATTAACACTGGCATTTACGCAACACTACAAAAAACATGACAGGAAGAATGTTGTGACGGAAGTTTCTCGGGACTTTTCCAGTTTTAAGAAATTGGCATCGAAAATTTTCCTTTTTAGAAAACATTGCCATTGTCACGTTTTATTATAGCGAATCCACATTTAAAGTTGTAATTCCAAGCGATAGGCCCGTTTTTACTTGCTTTTTGAGGTAAGTACCACCACGTAATAAGATCATGATCATGTATTTGTCCAGTATCGCTCAAGCGTCATCGTTACGTGTATAAAATCTTGGTTCAGTTGAGCGGAAAAAGTATTTAAAGTGCTACTACATGTATAATTATATAATAACTAATCTTTCCATATCTTTCCGTATAGATATCACCGGTGCAGAAAAAGCCCTGTTGACATTTACTTGTCCCCTTTTTTCTTGTGTTATAGCTCGGGCTTTCCAATATTCCAATGAATCTTCATAGCATACTTTGAAAGGAGTACGTAATACATAATATACTGACGAATCTTAAACAAGTAAACCTACACACTCAAAACCACAACGAGTACAACTCAAAGTTACCCCATTTTTTTCTACTCTGTCAAATTGCCTGTGCGTCCATGCTCGCTGTTCGCTGGCTTTCTCTTCTCATGGGAAAAAATATCAAGCTCCAAAATCATATGAATTCTTTATAAGATTTTTTGGCTCGGCACAGGAATAAGTAAGTAGTCTTGGGTATTTTCTTTCATTCTTCTCAAGTTTGATCATCTTCCTCTTGAGTTGCTCTAAGCTCGACCAAGCAAAAGTGTTTTCTGGCACAAGTCAGGCATTGAATTAAAACATAACTATTTGGGCTCCTCTGCTACTGTTTATTCGTCGTTGGCTTTTTAGCAATCTCGTAGAAATGTTTCTCTTTAATTCTTCTTCTGCAGGAAGCAAGGAAAATGTGGATCTTTGAATGCATATAAAATTATCCTTAGCTATTCCATTTGCAGAGAAAAATCGGTTCCGTTCTAGAGGCTCAATTTATGATATTTGTGCAAACAGGGCTATAGTCATTTTAACCGTTGTTGGAGTAAAGTTGTCGCAAAGACAAATTCGAGTCCGATACGTCAAATGGAGACAACACGACCGTCGTACAAAGAGAAAAATTATATCCGTAGCTGTAGCCAAGATCATGCATGCGAAATTGGGCCCTGAACTGACACAACTGTGAGTCGCTTGCATAAGAGACAGTGGAATGAATTAGTGAAAGCTTTGGTAACTAAAATTTGACAATGCAGAGCAGCACTATGGGGGTTTCCAGACTATTTGAAATCGGTTTGCTAGGTTTCGAGCAAAAAATTTAAAATTTAATGGTAGAGTTTATGATTGAAGTCCTTTCTTACACCATATGCTTCATATTTTGTACTTATAAAACTGTGAATTGTTTCATAACTGGAGCCGTGATGATGCTAGGACAACTCGTTGCCAAGGCTATCTTGTAGAATAGAAATCCAATTGTTAGCTGATGCAATTGTTACTTGTAATGTAACATGTGCTAGCCCTGCTTTCTCATAGCAGACAAAGGTGCTAGCTGAACTACTTGGAAATCCAAAAAGTCCAGAAGAGAAAGACTTCAGACAGAATACTTTATTAATTTCCGTACATATTTACGCTTTATATAGCGGGAATATTTACCAACGGCACAAATGCTTATCTGTGCAAATGCTGCCTTAAGGTTTTATCATTTGGGTGAGTTAGTGTTTGAGTAATAACTAATAAATAACCAATTTAAAAAATGCAGTACTTTAAAAAATGTCATTGGCCTACAAATATCGTTAAATATTGGCACTATGCAAAGTAAACCAGAATAAATTACACTGTCCACACGCAAAGAATTCAGTTTTGCATGTATAATATTGAAAGCAACGACAACAGAATTACATTTAGATAAGACTGGTAGAAATTAGCCAATCTTGAAGCCTTTGACAATTAGCTTGTTGCCCGATTTTTCAAACATAAATAAAACTGAAAGAATTGAAAATGGAACGAGAATTCGATGCTCTGGAGAGCCTTATAGTGAAAAAAGTGAAAAAAGTGAAAAAAAAAGAAAAAAGAAAAGTTTGTTGTGCTGTTGAGTGTTTTAAAAAACAAGCAATTTCTTCCTAGTTATTTTTTTTATTCAGTAGATAAAGATTCAAAATTTTATGCTTGATTCCTTCCCGAGAAAAATAGCAAACCTTTTGTTGCAACGACAGACCTCAAACACTCAACTTTTGGGGCGTAGTCATAGTCATAATACACAGGTACACTGATTCGACTGACCTTTCCCTGTTTCCTCTTAAACAAGTTGCCAATTACGTTGCTATGTGTAGCTATAACGGCTGATGTGTTTGTCTAGCCGTTGAGCGTTGAAACCATATCTTATTATAGGATAAAATGTAATTCAGAAATTTGAAACGGTGAAATTAACTAGTAATACCAAATCAAGTACGACTTTCTAACAAAAAAGCAGCTTTCGCTACTTAATAATGAAAGCTGTAAAGCTACAGCTATACTGACGAAGCTAAAAGCAATTCAAACAATAAAAACAAAAATAAAAAGAAGCAGAGAAATATTGAATTGAAAAGCCCTGGCTGAGAGCTTTAATGATATTTTACTCCCGATGTCCATGGGAAAAAAGAAAGTTGATAATAATAGCAGCGACTAGGTATTCCAATACAATAATATTTCGTCATCTATGCATGGAAAGGGTTCAAATGATGTGGCATGCAAGCTATGATTAACAATTTTTTCATATACGACCTTTGAGCTCCCAAGGTTAAGTCAAATTGAAGAGTTGTGGGTAGACAGATTCGCCATGATGATTTTGTACGATTGCCCGTTAAATTCTATCATACTTCGTTCATGACATATGCGCGCCTAATATTATCGTCTAAATCAGGAAAACCATTAATAAAGAATGTAATTTTTTTCAGGCAATTTTATTCTACATTCCGAGGTGGCTTTGGAAGAATTGGGAGGGAGGTAAGATTCAGGCACTGATGATGGATCTTGATGTAGGGATTATTCCAGATATGGAAAAAAAGCAAAAGAAGAAGCTGTTGGTTGACTATCTCCACGACAATATTCGGCAGCACAACTGGTGGGCATACAGATACTTTTTCTGTGAGTTGTTAGCCCTGGGGAATGTAATAGGTAAGCAAGACTATAAGCAAGTTGATGTCTAACTAAACGTGCAACAACCAACATTGTTTATATACCATAAAATTGACAATATTTATGTACCCGGTTAGGTCAAATGTTTCTAATGGACAAATTCTTTGAGGGGGAATTCCTCCGGTTTGGAATTGAAGTACTCAGTCTTTCAGAAGAAGATGAAGAGAGGCGTGTGGATCCAATGATAAAAGTATTCCCTCGAATGACCAAATGTATATTTCGAAAAGGAGGTCCGTCCATGAACATAGAGACCCATGACGCGCTATGCATTCTACCACTTAACGTGGTCAACGAAAAAATATACATTTTTCTGTGGTTCTGGTTCCTTATTCTGGGCTTCCTCAGTAGCCTTACCATCTGCTACAGATTCGTCGTTTTTGTTTCGCCAAGAATACGAGGTTTCATCCTAGGATCTCGATTTCGTCTTCTCAGTCAAGATGTGATTCAGACGCTAGTCAAAAAATCCCGCTTAGGCGATTGGTTTCTATTCTATATGCTTGGGCAAAACATCGACTCCATCATTTTTAAAGTAAGCCCGCATCTACTCATTTACATACATTTTAATAGTTTGTCTTAATCAAGCATAAAATATATAGCCAAACTCATTTGCTTAGAATTTTCCCCGCCTTTTGGATTCCTCACACACTCACTTTCTCTTTTAGCTCACGCTATACTATGTAGTCGTGTTCAGTTGGCAGTTGGCAGTGCATGCGGTGTCTTGTCATCAAACCTGGAAAAGTATAAATAACTGTGAAATTGGTTTTAATGCTCAAGTAAAATTCGTATTACTTTGCAAAACTCGTGACAACCTTCCCTATCGCACATTAACTAAAATCCGTGTGTCCATACCTTGTCTCGGTTTGACACGATAATATGATACACCCTGTAGAAGAACCTCCCATGCAACTACCTATAACTGTGTGGTTTTGAAACGCACGCATTATCATCATCCCCCGCAAACTGAAATGTCAGTCTGTGGAAATCTCAGATTGTCATAGTCTATCTTGTCGACTTATGAGCACACAAAAAACACGAATCATTAAAATACAGAAAACGATTTCAATGACGATCCAAGACAGTACCCCTACTACTATTCATTCAGATCGAGAATAAGTTATTGCCGTGTGCTTCCTCCTCAGGATCGGTACTAGCCATTAACCCCGCATCATTTCCCATCCAAAAACGGAGACTACATACGCTAAACACACGGTCTTTATATTTTCTTAAGAGCAAGAAGTATGTTTTACGACGGATATTATTATTAGATGGATGACTACAGCTGGCTGGATACCGCTCCGAATATTTGTCCCCTTTTTTTTATCACAACGTCTCCCTTTCCCTTCTCATTTTTTTTATCCGATCATCCAGAACCGCGACGACATCATCCCAAATCATATCTTCGCTACGGATATCAAGAAACTAATAGCGTATTCCAGCATGTTTGATAAAGATACACGTTTTTCTGGATGGCTGAGTGCATGAGCTTCTTCTCAATTTTTCCTTTTTTGATAAGTTACTACTAGCATGGAGTATCCCAAACTGTGACGCATACATGAATTGTTCTCAAATTGTTTTATGAGCTCGGGAAATGTAGCTTTTATCAACATTTTGCCGAAATACATAATATTACCTCAGATTCAGTTTGCGCGTTTTTTAATATGCTTACACATTGTACATATATTTAACTGTCTGTGTGTTTGTTCACTGCTGACTTAGTTGTAAAAAATCATGGAAATCAGCCGCATTCTTTTTTTGAACTGCGGAAATGGGAAAGAAACGAATGTACTGATTTTTTTTGCTTTGTTCTTTTTTGCCTCGGCTGAACGATGTGCGATGGTGCTACTCTCCATGATACGTTAACATCTCGTTACTGGTGGACAGGAAGTGATGCACGAGTTGGCACGTAAACTGGGACATCCGAAGGACTACGGTGACCCTTAAAATCTCTAGTAACACCAATAAGTTTCCTATTGAATCGTCTTGGTTTCGTTTGCGAACGCAATTCCTTTTTGCATACTACAATGCCTAACTCTATAAGGATCGTACAAGCTTCATATGAATCATCTAGTTTCGCTTTATTCACGAATCGGGATTATACAAGAGAAGGCTAGTCAATTGGGAAAACAACAACTCGCGTGTAACTATGCTGTATATATTCCTCAGCCGTCGCTACCATGAATTGTAGTTCTTCCAATTCTATTTTTTTCCCCAAGTAGGAAGATAGTCTCCTTTGAAATAGTCATCTTGGTCAAAATATATTATGGAAGGTCCGGATGTTTTTGTTAGTTGTTTTCCCTTCAAGAAATGTGCTTTCGTTGTTCCACAAATAAAAAAGTCTTTAAGTAACGCTACATTTATGATCCACTCTTCGTAATTTTCCTATATTCATTAAGTACACACACTTTTCTTCGTGCTGATATATGTAGAAGATTGAAGGTCACACAATGAATGGAGTAAGACTTCCGACTGACATTTCTATCATCATCAAAACTCTAAAATGTACTTCATTGCCAAACTAAAATGGTTCCCGAGGAACAAGGACTACAATACTACTTAATTTGATACATATACATAGGTATGTATAGATATATATATATACGTACACAAGGAGCATAAATTTTTAAAAATCCTTGAAAGAAGGGAGAGTCATAATCGCTGCCATTTTCTGTAAAAATATATAAGTATACACTTAAGTGAGTCTAGATTAATATTATTAGATCATAGAAGACAATAGGCTAGCTAAATATATATAGAGATGAAGACCAAACGTCTTGGTATAGGTTTCAAGTGGATAAAGTAAATCGATTTTGTACTCGAAAAGATGGTAATGTTTAAAACTACAAAAGAATTAAAATATTAGTAATATACGCAGTATGCGTATAAAACGTTTATTGAATATATCTTTTGTTTTATTCGGCCATTAATTTTTAGAAACAAAAGCACCCAACTTCGAAGGAGCAATAAATATAAGAATTCACTAAGTGTCTGCATGACAAATATGCATGCATAAAGGGATAATGCTACGGATGACAGAAGTCGTCGTGAACTAGTCTAAGTAAAAATGAAAAACAAAGGTTTAGAAATTTTAAAGGATCTACCATCATCGTTATTGTTTGTTATCAGCTCAGAGGACTGTTCAGTAGTTTGAGAATTTCAGTAATGAAATGATATGTCTAAATTTTGTACCGGAATTTAACCTAGATTGAATGTAGTGAAAGTAAAAGATTGTCGACATTTCTAATCACCAATCTTGCCGTAAATATCTCAATTTAATCTAATACGATTTGAGATAAACACTAAAGGTTCCAAATTACGACAAACCACACAACGGGTAAAAATGTCTCAGATATTATTATTGTATGCATGCTAGGAAATACTTCGTTTTAGTTGACAAAGTGAGACCGGTTATAGTTCTTGATTATAGAAGGGAATCTCCATGACACCCCCTTAAAGCCATTTGTAGCTGCAGGAGGCCTTAATTTTTTGTATTAAAAAAATTCGCTTATTAGTGCATAAATTTTTGAAAGACACAAAAAAAGAACTGCCATATTTTCTAAAACAATCTTTCCAAAATCCTTAAATGTATATAATACCTACATATTAATACATCCGTTGCTGAAAAATCTGGTACAACACTCATGTGTCAAATAGCATTTCTTCTTCCATTCATACATCTCTATCATTCAGCTAACAATGCAAAAGGGTATGTAGTTCCTATGTTATTATATAATAATTCATAATTTCACAGTTAGTTTTAAATCACCAAGTTTTGCAGTTCTGTCGTCAGTTCTTTTTTCCTGTGTTCTGGTGGAACATGTCGAAAAACCCAATTTGTAAGTATCTTTTTGGTAGTGAAAGCATACAGCTAAATACACTTATTTTTCAAATAAGACAAAAAGAAAATAGGACGATTATTTCCATAATAATAATAATAAACATAATTTTTTCCAAGTCATAACTGTATATATGTAACAAGAACACGTAATTGAGACAACAAAAAGAAAAAGAGGAAAAAATCCACTGTTGGAAGCTTACAGGACCCGTTTTGAGCAATACCGTATTAATATGAAATACACGTATGTATATAGACTATTTTAGGTCCCATAACGCATATGTTATCACAGATAAAGGTCGACTCTGTATAATACGGAAATCCTAGCCAAGACAACAAAGAATGTGGAAAACGTTGTTTATACAATAGTATTTTTCAGGCAACCACGAGTTTACATGAAAGGCGACATACATTTTACACACAAAAGCACACATGGCATGGTCTAAAAAAAATTCTCGGCCACGTCTATCTTACTCTTCCGTTCTCCCAATATGCCGTTTTCTATAAGGCTGCACTCTACGAGTAGGAACATTTAACATTTAAGGGAACTCTACCACACAGATAAAACTTGTCATATTACGCCATGAAGTAGGGTAATATGATTAAATGTTTTATCGTATCATCGTCCAGTCCAAAAATAGAACGAATCTCCCAGATTAATGTTCAATGTTTCATGAAAGTACTAGTCACAGGCGGATGAAAGTGTTACTTTGGATAACACATTAGATTTTTTTTTGTTTTTAGTATTGGTTTAAACTTAATTTCAAGATTTTTTTTCTCAAAAATCGCCTCCCGTTATTTATGCACACCGGGACGCAAGATAAATCTGCATTTTCAATGTTGTCTTTTTTGAAGTGCTATATCTTTTCTTTTAATCGCTAGTCAACCCTTTGAACCTTTAAAAATATTCGCATATTCCCATGTTCTATACAGCAAAGGAGCAACCCATTTTGTTTCAAGTATTTTGAAATGACATTTTTTGGTTGTAAGTTTACGTAATTCACAGAAGTTGAGCTATTCTGCTAATAATGATTGTCGTCCTTTAACAAGTTTTGAAATATGGTAACGATTGTACTCTTAAACTGAACTATTCGTTAATGCATCCCTGTTTAGCCAAACTATCCGTAGACGAATGAGATGGCACTGATTAGTTCAATGGTGTAGATAATGAGCGACTGGCTAATGGTTTCCAAAGCCAATTAATGTAACCAGAAATGCGTCTTAGCCGACGCAGATGGTGGTGTCGGTTATGTGTGTTAACATTCTACTCACTCGAAGAATGTCAACGCGAGCACATTATTTACTCAAGTTGATACTGATGGCAATTGTACAAAATATTGCTTGCCTTGCTTGCATGGAAAACAGGCTGATGATGTCTTTCTGGTTACACGTTGCACAGAGACTATAGTAGTTAAAATAAACTCTGTTAAATTGCTGAGAGTGGAAGAATGTTTACTTCTTGATATGCGGCACTGGTAAGCAAGCATAAAAGAAAGATCGTCAGCTTTCCAAGGTTGAAAATCCCATATCAACTGAAACATATTTATTACCAAGTCGGAATCACTTTTTGATAGTGTGCAATATGTGCAACTTGTAAAACCGCCTCTTATCCATGTCTGCGACAATATTATTAGTAGTATATACAAAAGGCAGTGTAAGTAACATCAGACGGGGCAGGATGAAGATTGGCGAAAGGATTTGGGTTCAGATTACATCATCATCATAGTCATTTTACCAGCAATTACTATCAAGCTTTCAGTTTCTACAAGGAATCCAAAAGCTACACAGCAACCCAAATTTCGATAACTCGGTATACAGTTTCCAAAAATGCTGTAGAACGGTGGTTGCTGTGAGCTATGAAAGCACGTACTTCGCACTTCCACCATGATTCACTTCTGGTTAAGCGTTGCTGAAGTATTAGCTTTTGATTTTCCATTTCCATGCCAATGTGATCATGTCTTTTAGTGAAAATTTACATCCTCGATAGAAGTCCACGATGATTATGATGTACAGTTTTATTTCATGTTTTTGGATCACTGAAAATCTGCTCGAAGATTTATATCTGAGACGATGAGTCTTTAACATGAAAAAAATGAAGATTTTGAAATGCAATCCATGTGTTGCCGACCAAAATTTTGCATTAAATGAGTATTTTCCGTAAACAAAAACTTTTAATACATACATATTTCAATTTTTAGTAGGGAATAGATTTGTAAATTTTGCTTCTTGCAATTCATTTCCCTTGGATAATACACTACATCAGCAAAGGAAAACTTTTCTGGCTATACTTATGAAACAAAAAGCTTCTGTTCTGTCCAGTCTTCTTTTATTTTGTCGATAACATGCTCGTAACATGCCGTATTTACTCCCATTATAGTCGGGCTATACTGGACAATATGAAAACCAATTGCACGTGGGCTAGAATTAGAGGGGATATGATTGTCAACTTTTATGATTTACAGTAAATTTAAAGCTTTAGAGTGACATACTGGATAAAAGTCGCAAAAAGCTACGGCGAATGACAATTTTTGTCGGGGAGCTATACTTGGAGACCGACTATACTTAGAGTAAATGCAGTACTCATAGCAACTTTTATTCTTCGTTCATTTTTGAAATCATTAATCAAATAGCGAAGGCTCCTTTTTGCAAATACTTAACATTTCCGTCTGTTTCTTCCCAATTAAATAAGGATAACAATTCATATTGAAACACTTAATATGTATTGCATAGGTACCTTTGTTGATATTAAACCAAAAATTACATGTGGGAACATTCATATGGTTTGTTGAATTTAGAAATATATTATGTAGAATTGTTCAGTTTTGCACCTAAGACACGGATAAAACATTAGTTAAGTAGCGAAAGCTGCTTTA
>VICI01001446.1:0-22553 GCA_019593645.1 Akabosia matsudoensis
CACTTAAGCTGGTTACGCAATACATTTCGATTTTCTTGTTCTACAGAGGAAAAGTTGATGTAAACGGACCTACTTTTTCTCAACTGGGACTGATAGGATTTAGCACGAATTCGAATTTGTGTTATTTTATGCTTTAAGGGATTTTATGGAAAAGATAATAGATTTCTGGAGACTTTGTAACAAGAATTGTCGTAACCAGCTAATCTTAACATAGTAGGGGAAATTCTATTATTATTAGGGGTAAGCTTAAGCTTAGTCGACAGTGGTATGAAGAAATACCAGTATCCTCTGGTGTCTGGTAGTTGATTTAACATCGTATCTAAAGTGAAATCATTGTCCTAATGCCTAAGCAAGCCTAATGCCCAAAATTTTGGAGAGACTAAACCTTTGGTTCTCTTCGGAATCTGTAAATAATGGAAGAGGTAATGACCAACAAGAACATGAAAAAACTGGTTTTCTTGTTTGAATAAAGTGAATATGCAAACACGTAATTGCAACACAGGGTCATTTTGTACTCGCTGTGATATGACAAACCGACAGACTTCGACATTTATCTGGTAACATGTAATTTGTAATCTATTTTTTACATACCAATGAAAGTTGTTTTTATTTGTAAAGAAAGTTACCTTTCACATTTGTAAGGTTTGGTGATGAGTGGGCTAATCATCAGAGTCGTAGAACTAGATACTCCCACTGGTGCCGTTAGGGTAAACGAAGATACCAGAAAATAGTGCCTGAGTCAATAAATTATCTATATGATTATTACTGGGGCTTGCAGAGTCATTGCAGGTACAATAAGATTAGCTTAGTAGAATAAAGTTTGTGATAAGTTGCTTCCTGTCCTATATCTTGGAATTGTTTTGTTGATTCTCGTTGGAGCGGTTTAGATTTTTTATTTGTTAGTGTTTGGGTAGAACACTTTTCCGAATTTTAGACGGACTGAGCTATTACACAATTCCCAACTTTAGGACCATTCAATTGGAAGGAAGAAGAAACCCTGAAACGGACGGACGGCTCCTGGTGATCTTTTTACGAACGTTACATGATGTTTGTGAAGAGATCCGTTGTAAAGCGAATCCCAAGGTCGCTGTGAAAAAGTTTCTTTTGCGATGTATGCGTGCGATATAAAATATACGATACCTTTAGAAAATAACTTTGTCCTTACTATAGACTTGTTTCGTTTTTTAGTTCTTTGTTTATTTCTTTCAAACAATCTGTACTTTTAGAAGTTTAATTTGCATTGTTAGTAGCCTGTGCTAAGCATCAATGTCGAGGCACGTCATTGCAAGAATTCTTAGAATTTTTTTGTTAGTTAGCATAAAATTGCACTCCTTCCTGGTAAGTTTTGTTTTTTTATCCGAAACTAGAATACTCTGTCGCTTGATTTGAAGGATTGTTGAACGTTTATTTGATCTTTATTAGAGTGTATTTCAGGTGGAAAGGTGAAGAGCTAAAATACACAAAGACACAACCTAAATAGAGATACGGCCTTGGAAATAATTAATGCAAAGATGCGGAATGATATACAACCGTACATGCAACGTGGAATACGATGCGTCCTTTTGTGTAAACCAAATGAGACGACAAGACGATACAAAGAGAGCATATCTTATATTAAATAGAAGTATTAAGTAAAGAATAAGGAACATTTTACATTTCAAAAATGTTGAAGAGAGTGGTTCAAAGAAAAGAAAATTTGAATCTTTCCGACGCATTCAATCATCCCAAGAAGATAAAATAACGTGATCAACATTTAGGAGCATGAGATAAAACAAGGAAACATTCGATGTCTTGATGTAGCCAAGAGCAAATCGCAAAGAGAGTCGCATTGTCAGCAGATTTTAAAATGTCACTACTTGTCTAATATTTAAAGTATTAACTAATAGTCAGCTTTAAATAAGAATATTCAGAACTTCAAACAGTACAGAAGTATTACGCTTGGCCTATATAACAAAGCTGAATGATTACATTTTGAGAGGATTTCATTCAAATAGATTTCATGATAAATCCATAAAAAATTTTCCTTTTATTATGATAATACGATAAGTACTGGACACAACAAAATTCGACGAATTTACAAAATATGTTTGAACGGTTTATCAGTGCTTTTTCATCTGCTTGTCTGACCAATGTGGTAAGTTTTTTAAAGAGGTCAACTTCGCGGAAATGAATTACTTCAAAGGAAAGTTTTTGACCTTATACATAAAATATTTTCAAATATTATTAAAAAGAAAAGGAACACTGCTATTTACCACATCAAATATTTAAAGAGTAAATGTTACCTGCACGTGAAGACCCTCCACCCTAAACTGCTTCTTGAGTACTTAAGATAACTTTGGTACATAAATACTCTGAGCAGAAACCTTATCGTAGCAGGGCTCACTGTATAGCTTCCCTGTTAGCGAAAAATAGCAAGTGTCCAGTCATGGCTGGGACTCTAATTGTATCAAACCACTGTGTTCCGTACATAACTCCAGATTTACATAAGATCACGACTAGGTACCTTTATGAGATTCACATTCTAACATGCAACTAAATACTGCTTATGTTTCAGGGAACCTCGAATGAGTGTACAAAGAATATTTCAGCTTTAGAAAAGTATACTTTTACAAAAAGTTGCATTACCGATCGTTGTAAATCAACCAGATTGTTTTTAGAGGTTGGGAAATAAAACAACTTGTGCTAAACACTCGTGGACCTTCCTCCTTACTCTACTATAAGATTGTTTTTAACAAGGAGGATAGTATCATTTACAAGTAGGTATACCATATCATTAGTTTTTAACATATTCTCCTCTATCTGTAAATAAGGCCTTCACAGTATTTTGATCAAGACACACATTTATGAATGGCAGTTCCAAGTGGACAGCAGTAGAAGCTACGTTAAAATCTTGTAATTCTCTAGAAATCCCATCGCCTATTGGGAAAATTGTCCTTTCACTTGGTTAATAAAAGTTCCTTGTTTCTTTTAGCAATCAGACCCGAACATGAAGTTTATTTGTTTTGTTGCAAGAATTTCGTGTGTCGATAACGATACAATGCACTGAAATCAGTGGAATTTTGCTAACCCACAGCTTTCCCACAAGCCATTAAGATACTCAGAACACTTATACCTACGTAAACCGCAACCATACAATAAACTGGCACGTACCACAATACCAAAGTTTTATGTGCTTTATCTGTTCTGACGGGGGCTACTTTCGTCTAACCCTTTGAAGTTATTAAATGTCTTCCTGAAAAGACTGCCGTCATGAATCTTACTCACTTATGTTCAGATTGCTACTTTGTCAGTGTCAACCGAAATGCCATAATCCGTAAAAAGACCATGAAAAATTAGTGTTTTTATGAGTACTGTCAATTTCCAGATGAAAACTAGGGTATTGATGCACAAAAGATACAGCTTTACTCATGCACTTTTTTCCGAAAGCCGACTCAATTTGTTAGTAGCTCTCAAGGTTACTTTTACTTTTATAAACATCTCACCCCTTAACCTTCGTCATTATATGGAGATTGAAGCTAAATGTTAGATCGTTATGATTCAGCGTGTATGATCCACAGTGTGACTGTCTCATCTTTTCCTGGTGCGCCGTTCTTTTCCTAGTGCGTAATTCTCTTTGGTTGTTATCTCAATGAGAAGAGTCCATTCGCCGGCAAAAATGGTCGAGAAAATTGTCAGTGTTGAGAGTCTGTCAACCTAAGATTTAGAAGTGTTCCTATGATGGTAACTAAACGAGGCAACTCTTCAAAGAGAAAGACTTGGCCGATCTCATTAGTAGAAACGAAGAACGATTTATTCAACAGTGCGGACATGCAGAAGAAAACTGCAGCTTAGGATTCTGTATGTTGCTAAATATGCACAAAAACTACCATATATCGCTGAAAGCTACAGACTTTCACTTAAAATGAATATGTTGCCTGGATTTGACTGATAAGAGAATTTATGTTACAAACTAATCACCCTTGTGGTATAGGAGACCTTACATTGTATTTTGCAATGTTGAGCATTTTGATACATGCGCTATCTGTTCATAACCCTCTCTTTTGTAACTTCGAATTCCGTTTTGCATCAGAGATCTATATTATAATTTTGTGAGTCTGGAACATTAACCCAGCTAGCTGAGTAGAAAGTATCTCTCGGTGGAAAAAAACCTCTATAATGCTTTTTGATGAGGTTTGCAAGTTCAACTTCTAATTTTGCCTGATTCAAAGGATTCGTTAAACTTTTAGCATAACACAGATTAATTTGCATAGTATTTATGCATAGCAGTGTGTGGAATGCACTGGTTTCGCCTTTATGCCAAGAAAAGTTTACATTTTTACTAGAAACGGTACCCTATTGGTTCATACACGGTAAACTGCCAGTTACACAGGAGTAAAAACTTTACAAATAGTTAGTTGATCAAATTCTTGGGGAACTCTTTATTTATTGTTGAAGGTTAAACGATGTTAGAGGAAATGAACTTGATTTATTGAGAAATAACGTGTGACGTTTCGACTTCGAGCTGTAAGTCTTCATCAGACAAAACAAGATTGGACAGGAAAAAGAAAAGTTTACATTTTTACTAGAAACGGTACCCTATTGGTTCATACACGGTAAACTGCCAGTTACACAGGAGTAAAAACTTTACAAATAGTTAGTTGATCAAATTCTTGGGGAACTCTTTCTTATGATACTTAGGTATACCTTAACAAAGGGAAAGCAAACTTTTACTGAAGTTCAAAACTTTCTGCACTTGACAACTTTGATTTCCAAATAAGCTCTACCATAGTTTTTGAATTGTAAATGACAACATACTACTCGATTTTTGATGTGATGTGTATCAATAGACAGTTCTTGAACAAATATGTCATATCAACTGGCAACAAATCATAATAATTCATGGATGTGTAAATGAGCCAAGCCATGTTCAAATCTGTTCAAAGCAAAGAGCTCAATATAGAATCAAACCAGGTAGTATTCCATATCTTAGTCTTTAACGGTTGAAGACATGCCAAACTGGACCAGAATCCGCTCGAAATCTCAACAGAGAGCTAGAAGATGGTATATCTTTTACCACCTTTGGCATATCCTATGTTTGGTTAGCTTTCAATTTATCCATTGCTGTTCTCTTCAAAAATAATCTAATAGCGTAGCTGTGTATATTGAATTTTAGTTGTGTGCCATCTTACTTACGATCCTAACGGCACTGGCTTGGAGGGCAGAGACAGTTACTGTAGGAGATTTTGACCTTAAAGCTACATCTCATGTTTGCATTCCATTTTTTGCCGCATCTGGCCTGATGGTTATCAATGTAGTCATTGGATGTCTCGCGCTCTATTTGCCACATCGCCCTTGCTTTTGGATTTTCGTAAAAATGTTTCTCATATGTGCCAAATTTAACACATGAAACTTACCTACCCTATCGTTGAAATTCACAGTTTTGCATAGTCCTCACTATTCTCGCGGTGGTAATTGTCATCCCTTCCTTAATTGCAATCGTGCATACAATTCAAGTAAAAACAGGAGCAGGCTCGCATTTCACCTATTTAACTTACAAAATGAAAGCGGAAATGGAAGACTACGATGGAAAGAACAAAAACCACAAATGGAACATAATTCAGGAGAAAGTAAACCCCAACAATTTAAAATTCTCAAATGCGGGGAGTTCATTGCCGATAGTATAGCTTACTTTATACAGTATAAGTGCTGTGGTACGGAGAACTACAAAGACTGGCAGGATGTTCAGTATGGACGAACGAGTCTTCGAGTACCCATATCTTGTTGCCTACCAAAGTTTGCCAAAAAGGACCCTCATTACTGCGGACTAAACATTTTACCTCATGATGACCATGCGTCGGCCAGAATATATGACCAGGTCTCTATGCGTTGTTGTATGAAATGTTGAGATAAGACAGTTTTGCATGAACTGATTTTTTAAAAATTATGCTTAATGTCCAGGGTTGCCTCAAACCAGCCTTGAAAGAAGCGCATATCTACCTTGAAGTTATGGGTTGCTTTGGCTTGACATTTTCTTTTGCTTACCTCGCTGTCGGACTGCTTTCATGCTTTCTCGTTGTTACGAAAAAGATTGATTAAATCCGAACATGTCCCACGCCTCCACGTGTACATGATTAAACGAGATAAAGATTAACCTTTTCTTCTGCTAGAAGTCTTTCATTAGAATTGATGAAAGAAAAAGCTAACACTTCTAATAAAAGGTGGGATCTTTTTTTTTTAATTATGGAAGTACAATCCAATGGTGTATGTTCTGGTAAATAAATGCATCCCAACCCCAACCCGAGGAGACCCAAACACTGCTACATGCTAATAACAAACTTATAATATAGCCTACACATATTAAACGTTGAGTGACCCAGCACGAAAAATCGTGGAAGATACCCAGTTGCTTTTTACCACTTCACGAGTTTTCAGGAGTTATGTGATTGGGTACAAAAATGTCGCTCCTTCATTTTCGGTGAAAAGCAGATTATGTCTGAGGTGACTTTTGTTACATAAAACAGCAAACTAGATGGCTGGATTTGAGGTTATTTTTTAAAACAAAAAACGTCCAGGAAATATTTGAAATAAATTTAAGAGATTCGCGGAAAACTGAAGCAGTGACAGAACCAGAACGAAATATTTCCTTTCCATTCCTGTTTGTGTGTCACAGAAGAAAAAACCCGATTACTTTACATAAGTAATATCGGTTGTGACAGCACAATTTTGTACCAAATCTTGTCGACAGATCTGACAGACATTTACTCACAGGACCCACTTGCGCAATTTGACACTTACACTCGGGGTGACCTGTTTAAAATGAGGAATTAGACGTAAATTACATAATTACATACACGTGGAAATTAATTGGACAAATGCATTACAAAAGTACAAAAGTTTTTTACGATCTTTTAATATCCACGTTAAAAGGATGGATGGTGCACGGATTTAAGGATAAGATTTATTACACAATTTATGCCAAAAAACCAAATGAATTATCTTCATAATTTTCATCGTCTACAATTAGCTTTAATACAGACAAATTGGTCTAATACTTTGTTGGAAGGCAGTAAATTAAAGAAACGTCTTAGGTTGTTATCACTCGGTTCGGCCTGGGTTCGAAAATAGGCTTTTAAAGGGACACCAGTTAAGAATGAGGAATATTTCTTACACTCATCGTAGGTCATAATAAGGTCTCTTAGATCAGAAATCTGACTTGTAAATTGCCGCATGCCGTATTTGCTTTGTTAAAGCACTGATTTTACTTATACAGAGATGGCACCATTGCCTTAATCGTTTCTTCTCACTGTCAAAACAAACACGAGCAATCGTGTGACGTTTGATAATAGCTCAGTTCACACTGACAGTGACGACTAATATCACGTACAGTATACGCAGGTAAAAAAACGTTTCCTCCCTTTCACAGGCGTAATTTAATTTCAGTAAAAAAGCATGTTTTCGCTTCATTAACTTTATCACTCTTTCCTGTCTTTTTTAGCACTTTTATTGCTTACTACAGATCAATTTCCACCTTACTATGCCTTCCACGTGTTTCCACTCACAATGTGTTTTCCCGTGGGTACCTTACTCCGTACAGTTTCACTCATTCTCGTTTTAATGGAAAACGCCAATGTCGCCATCAAAGATGAGTCTCATCGTACGAATCCGTGTTTATCATCCAAAAACAGGACTTAGCTCGTTAGCTATTACACAACTATCAACCTATCCAATTACGGAAATAGCGAAAACCTCCAAAAAACGATGAATTATTTTTGTTTTTGTTAGTAGCTCTTGGATTTTAAATGAACTGAAAGCATCAAGTAGCTTTTGTTTGGGAGTGAAAGTTGGATCAAAGCAAACAAAAACAGATTTACCATCATCACCGCCTCTTTTCTTCACATTTTCTTTTGTTGTGTAACTGAACACAGTACATACCTATACATGATACCCAGACACATCCCTTTACGTCTTTTTTTATCCTCTCAACTGTGAAACGCTTCATCCATTACATAAATGTGTCTTTTATTCCCAATCATCGCGAGTAGAATTCGAAATACTGTTCAAAAAAACATTCTGGCACTTGCCTTGCTTGACTTTACTTTTTTCATACAAATTATGGATAAAAAAAGGTCCAATAAAGCCTTATTCATTGCACTCTTCGATGGAATTTCATCGCATTCTCTTTCTGATGCAAAATTTATCCAGCTTTTATGGACGAAATGTCTACCAAAAAGAAAAAATAAATTCAAAAAACAGTTTTTGCAATAAACAATCCGCACCCTCCAGCAGAGCTTGCAAAGGCGCTTTTTATTTTTCAAAACACACTATCTCAAACCTAAAGGAAAGAGGAAAAATTGCGAAGAAAATACTAAACAAGTCTTGAGCGTTATGATAAACTAAATCATCTGTAGTTAAATTATCCATGTTGCTCCGTCGAATGTCGAAGGAAAAAGTGGTTGTTTATATTTTCCCAGGGAATCAAACCAGATTCCAAGAGACAGCGGGCTATTCAACACATTCCTTTTTTCTTGGGAAAAAGTAACGAACTGAAATATTTCCCTTTGATCAGTAGTTCATGCATGTATTCCACCACGCCAAACAACACTAGAGAGGATTTATGTGATAAAATTCAAAACATTTTTTTTCTCATTCCATTCTGTTAAATGCATGGGGGCTGCATCATAGCATACGAATGAGAAAGTAAAAAATATCACACATTTACACACAAAAATCCTTTAAAAACCTCCGAGCCGAGTTTTTTTTCGTGGCGAAATCAACAAAAAAAAGACCTTCGTCTATTGATGTAGAAGCAGTGATCATTGATATACCAAGTGAACGAGAGAGTGAGCTTTAGAATGTTTGAAACAGTTTGTAAAGAAAAATTATGTTCACGGTCAACTTTTATGAAAGATCCCCGTCAAACTTTCCCTTTTACGCGTATTACTTAATAGTGCAGGACAGGGCCAGGCTAAATGCATAAATAGATTGTTCCAATATAGGTTTTGCTTCTTTGTAAAAGACACTGACAATTTTTGAAATATTTTTCATTATTATTCTGTGACAAAAAGCTTCGAAAGTTAGGCATCGAAAGATAATTGTACTAAAGTCCGGGATGACACACCACGCAAAGTAAACAAGCCAAGTCTAATAAATTAGTTTCTGGCAAAAGGTTTCTTTTACAGAAGAGTTCCTCTGAAAGCAGAAATAATACAAAGTTGCAACTTAAATGAAAGCTGAATGATTTCGTAACACAAAGAAACTTCGTTCACTCCCGCCTACGTTTTTAGAAGAGATGCAACTAGACGATAAGTATTTTTTATGAGGAAAATCTATACTCTGTCATTATTGCTAGAGCAGAGTGGAAAAGTCATAAAATTCATTTCAACTGCATGTTCAGTTTGAAGGAAAACTGCTTGAAAAACATGATATCATTCTTTAAAAATTACACTTTTTGTCGCACTTTCTAGTTAGACGAAACATGCTCGAGTACAATTTCGGAGGCACTACTCCATCGAGTCTTTTGGCAACTTGTCAGATATTGGGATAAAAAAGAAGCATGAGAGTTTATACGTATTTTATATTTTCTTTCTGAAATTCCATAAATACCTACCTTCATCATCCTACCACTTTTATCCAATACTTCTAAATCAGTTGACTTGAAAATACAAGACAAGACCAAGCAGACGAGAAACAACTATGGCGCGTGTGGATATGGTGAAATCTAGCTATTCCAAGAGTTTTATGAATGTCGCCGACAAAAAAACCCACTACTACTACCACCTCCATACAATGCAGTATTTTACTCAGACAAAAAAAAATCATTTACTACTGCAACTATAGCATAATGTGCTTCTGCCTGTGTTTCCTACAACACACAACCACTGCAGAAATCTGAATTGACTATTTTTAGAAGACGCACATATTTCTTTCCTAGTTTCCTTTACTCATTCAAACGGCGTTTTTTGTGTGGTCTCTCGGCTAATGTAAATAGAACAAGGTACAAAATTGGTAGCAAGTGCAAAACATTACCATCGTCTAGTACACCACGTATCCTTCCCATCTACACATCAACCGTTTCAAACATTCTTACACAAGTAGAGATAATTGTAAAAAAAAAACAGCAAACCGCTTCCCTTTTTAATGTGTTTCACTCTCTACCCGAATCAAAAAGGCTATACAGTCAACAACATTTCCACACTGCTCCATTCCCAATTCTAGAATCACACATTAGCCCAAACGACATTGATTTTCCATTCGAAAAAAGTAGACGACTGATATTTTCTACTTTGAAAGTGGCCGAGTTTGAAAGAGCGAATATTAGCCAAAGCTCATGATCATGCGTTTTTTTCCTTGTGAAACTACTTCATAGTCAAGTTGCATTCCTCAAGCTGTCTTTCTCCTTTCACTCGCCATTACAGTTCCTATAACTCTTGCTTATCTTGTTCGCTGTTTGTGCTTGGCGGTGGTGTGTAGTGTCTAATGAACTATCATTTTTGATGATATCTACTCGGTAGTAATTACTCCATTATCAAAAAAGTCAGTTGAGAAAGGTTCTACTGTAGCACACCTCACACAGAGCGGATGATAAAAAATAGAGGCGAGCAGTTTGTGCGGATAGTCATTTCAGAGGAAAGCTACTTTTCTCTTGCAATAAAAACTGGTGCAATAATGTTTGTACGTGGTGTTTGTGAGCCTCATCATCATGAACATAACGATCAGATCGATGCTATCATAGTGATAGTGGGTGTTCACAAACCGTGCAACATGGGTTTCTCCCCATGCTAATGCCATGACCGTTATTTGTCTATGAAAAAAAAACACATTAGAACCTGGAACCCAACGAAAAAGGGAAAACCGCTTGGCCAGTGATCTTAGAGTGAAAGTGAAAAGTGAAGTTGTAAATGTAATTGGAATAGAAAACCATAAATCAATATGACGTGATATTTACGAGCAAATTTTTGTCTGACAATAGACTTATGGCTTTGACCAGTAATATATTTACTGTTGAAAGATAGCCGTAATACATCTTAGATTTTTAATTAAAAAAAGAGGATAAAAGAGAGAAAGTGAAAAATGAAGGATCCAACGAGAGTAGGGAAGCCGGGTGTGAATTACTACGCGCTCCTTGGTGTTCCTTCCACAGCCACCCAAGAGGAAATAACAAAAGCGTTCCGGAAACGGATTTTACTCGTACACCTGGACAAACAAGGTCCAGCCGATGATACGGAGCAGTGCTACTTGACGATTGAAGCTCACCGGATCCTATCTGATAAAGCTCTCCGGCAAAAGTACGACGTGGAGAGAAGCTCCTCCAAGGACTATAAAGCCTCCGATGAAAAATTCACTCCAGCTGGTTACATCTGCTACGATGTAGGCTACCAGCAAATGAGCAGGCAGCTTCTTGACAGCATCTCAAATTGGACCAGCGAGTATGATAAATGTGGAAGCGAGTTGAGCGACAATTACTTCAAGTGCTTTGCACACATAATGACACAGGTTATGACTACCGATGATGATCCTGACAGAAAAAGTGAGGAGTTTGGAGGAGCTCCACAGGAGGGAGTGTCGAAGCGAGAGAAAAATCAAACAAAAGAGCAGTCGTCTCACTACTATTGTCCTATCTGTGATAAAAGATATGTTTCAGAAGCACATCACTGGGATTCCACGATTAATCCTTATAGAGCCATGTTTTTCTCCGACCAGCAGGGGATATCTGCGTTGAATGCATACTTCCAGGGACTCATCGGCGAGAAAATATTTGACTGGGAAGTCAGGTAGAAAGCGTAAACAAATATTGAATCATGTGTGTCTAAATAGATTTCTCTCTGGAGGGGATTTATTTTCTCGAATATTTTTTGTACCTAGGTACAATTTACATGTATACAATCTCTGTTTTTTATATGCTGGCAGGTATTTGCCCACCCGTCTGTTAGGAATCTGGGGATCGGCGGAATGGTCAATGATCTCGAAGCTGAATCAACAAACTGTAAACATCCTGAAGCAAACTGATTTTCACTCGGCAGCAGCAGATGGGGAAGAGCAAGCGAAAAATTCAGCCAAAGTGATTTGCCAGCTGGAATCGATGATGAATGCATCCATTAAAAATGCGAGCTTTACAAGCGCTCAAAATGCTTTTTTACGACGGTCCCTCATCACAAAATCTGATTTGGGTGATGGAAAATCGGGAGCAAACAGTTGAGCAAATGATGTCGAGAATGAACGAGCTCATTATGCAAGATGACATTCAAGAGATAATGTGCTTGGGCTTGGGAATGAGAAATGTACTCAAGTTCCAGTCATCCGAGTGGGAACAACTTATTCAAGATGCCCTTTCCCAGGAGAACTTTGAGCTTGCCATGCTGTGGACAAAGCTGGCGGTGGAAAGCGGGGATAAAAAGAAAGGGGACTGGTTCCAACTGGGAATGACCATTCGGGGAATGGGAGATGCAGTTTTGGCTCATTTTTGCTTTCTAATGTCTGGATGTGATGACCCCGATGATTGGGAAGAGTTGGCAGAGCTGTTTACGCAAAATGGAGCCCATTATGCGGCAATTGAATATCATTTGAATAGGGGCAATCTGATAGAGCTCCTGGAGAAATCCAGGCAACTCAAAGAAAAGGATCCAGACAGCGCTGCCATTTACTCGGGAGTATTTTATGCTACGAGGATTAAAGGATTGCTGTTAACGCTGAGGAAGCGACCTCGTATGTGCTCAAGTGACTCACCCGAAACATATAATGAGGAAATGGAAGAGTTGATAGAACTCATTCAAGAGTTGGGAGGGAATCCTCTGGAAGGATTTAGAATAGTTGTAAGCACCTGGCCTGACGTGTTTGAAGAAGCCCCAGGATTTTGGATTCATCGAGCAACGATAAACTTTTTAAGAAAGGGGAAGGTTAATTTAAAGTCCCAGAAGCTGATTCTCGCGGCAGTACACTTTCTCCCGGAAGATGAGGCTTTTGAAGAGATTTGCGAAGCGACTAAAGATGCGAGTCAGTTGACAAGAGTTATGCTAGAGAAAGCACAAGACACGAATGATTTTGAAATGTTGACAGATGTATTATTACATCTGAATAAAAGAACGCTACCAGCGGCAGAGCAATATTTGGAGGAAGTAAGACCCCCTCCACGGGCCCCACTGGAAGTAGAAGACTCGTCTGAGGACGAAGATGAGGATTGTGACGACAGCGATAACGAAGAGAAAGAAGAAGAAAAGGAGGAAAAGCCATCAGAACCCGAAAACGTACCACCTCCACTACCAGAGCCTAGTCACAAGTCTGCCATGATCCTTTTGCTGTCAGGCACCGTACAAAAAGTAAACGAAAACTGGTTAGCCGCCATGAAGGACTACCAAAATGCGTTACTCTCAGCTCCTGAAGTAATGCATCGTGTGCTACCATGCGTGTCGAAGCTTACTCAAGACATACAATTCCACGAAGCAGTTGTTGCTCAAGTCCACCAAGAAATCGAAGACTTAAGACACTCCTGGCAAAACAAAGAGTATCCGAATGTAGACGAGTTTTGCAGCGACAAAAGACAAAGCTTGATTCTGACTGATATCGCTCCTAAAATGGACTACGGCTATAAAGACTGTGTACAACAGAATTCAACCAGATCCCGACAAAATACCGCCACCCCCACCGCCAGACGATGAACCTATGGATGCACCTCCACCCCCGCCAGCAAACACTCCAATTGTTACTCTCGATAGAAACCAAGAAGCTATTCAAACCGGCCAACAAGACGGACAAATCGACCAACTAAGTGCTGCCCTTGCATACGTCGATCTCCTCAAAGCCCTTCCTGTAACAATGCATGCTGGTCCTATTGTTATGGCTGCGTCTCATTTCCTCAGGGCTATGGATGAAACTCATCCCACAGAAATTGGGAAACTGTACGCATACAGAAATGCAATAATGCTCCAAGCTGAAAGCCTCCTTCGCGTTGATAAAAAACTACAACATACGATTCATCACGGACCTAACACACAAGCACATGCTCAGCATCCTCTTGAGCGCCCATGAAAAACTATCGAAAGCCCTTGCCAAGAAAAATGACAGCAATAATAATAAGGACACTCTTCCACCAAATGATGAATCATCCCCAGCCACTCAACCTCCATCAAATGAACCCGTCACTCTCAAGGATGATGCCAATCACGAGGCTAACCTAGCTGAAGAAAACTCATCATCTCCTCACCTCAGTAATAACAATCCTGCCAAAACAGATCTCATACGCAAATCAGAAGCTCGCATTATCTCACAATTTTTTCAAAACGTTGTCAACTTTCCCAAGGTTGAACCCTTGGCAAGCATTCCAACGCTCAATTGCTCTGACCTTGTCTACGTTGAAACTCTGGGCAACTCGTTTCTGAGTCAGTTTTGTGCAGACAAGGTCCGTCAAAAGCACCAGTCCCCACTGATTCCAAAGCATTTACACGCCTACACTCACTTTGTGGAAGTATGGAAAGGACGCAGCACACTCAGCGACTTTCCCAAAGCCAGACTCAAGGCTATGGAGGAGCTCCTCGCCCTCAAAGGCTGGACAATGGCTGACGTTCAGTATCAAATGATGTGGCCCATTATACCCATTCAACAAGACGGCTTTTCACCGCAAATTGAATGCTTGCTTCAGCTCAGAGACCCCTTTCGCTCGTACCGAACTATCGACGGCTTTCACATAAACTATGAGACTGGGAGTGTTGAGCTGCTAATGAGTCGGGATACATTATACCCTGTGGATACTTTATTCGACTGGTTTGACATTCTCGATGTAGTTTCTCTTTGTAGAAGTGGCCTAGACAAATTTGTATTCAGCCTGGAAACTCCATCAAATGGCCAGGCTGGAGGAGAATTCTGTTCGCATCCTTTTAAAGAGGCTAAATTTACGCCAGCCTCTGGTCAAAGCAACAAGCCGGGTGGAATACAAAATAGCATTTTCACCCAGATTCCCGAATACGTATTGGCAACACTTACAAGAGTGAGTATGCTTGTGTGCTACTTGGTGAGTGGACTTGAAATGTGCTCTGAGGCACCTTTCTGGATGAAAAGAACAGACGAAGGATTACTCGCGCGATTAGATGAGCACCTGCAACATTTGGCACGGCCGGTTTCGTGGAGAAAAGCGGAGAGAGCGAAAGATCTCAAAAGCCCGCTGGAGAGTGAAAGCGTAGGCAAGTTTTGGTTGAATTTGGTAGAAGTATTTGAAGAAATTGAGGAAGACGATGAACCTCATTATGAAGAGGATCCATCATCAGTGGTTGTCCACAGTAGGCAGTTGACATATCGTGTGGGCCAGATGAGGACAGAGCTCCGACCTAATACGATAGTTATGACGGTAGATAAGGGCAAACAAAAATTAAGTGCAGAGGGAGAGTTCTGTAAAGACTTTACTCAACATTTTCAAGAGTTTTCGAGAGCATTTCCAGAATTGCAAAGGCTAGAGGAGCTTGTCAAGCTTTCTATCGTGTGCTCAAAGTTGAAACAAGTCCTCAAAGAGAATAAAGCGCTGATTCAGGAGTTCCAGAGGAACAAGCATAGTGGTAATCCATCAACTTCATCAACTGGAGAAAGCAGCCAGACCACCAACCTGAGAGCTGTGCAACGAGTGTGCTCAGCTATTGAAGCCTTTCTGACGTTGCAAAAAGGGAGACAGGTGGGGATGACGGAGAAAGTCGGGTCCACTTGTTGTAACTGGTTCCCAGCTACCTTCTGCCACAATATGGAACCAGATGTGTACGACGTTACGGCTGCAATTGATCTTGATCCGGTGGTGACTTATGGACCAGTGCCGCCACCGCCAAAGCCGATAAAGGTGCCACTTGAAAGAATTATTGAATTTGGTGGAGGATCAATTGTCCAGTTCAATGAAGAGAAAGGTGCAACTGTGATAAAAGTAGAAAATGAATTGAATAGTGCCTCGGTGGTGAAAGCAGAAGAACAAGCCGTAACTGTAGCACATGAAGAGACCGATAGTGATGAAGCTGGTAACAACAACAGAACGCTGCTTTGTGCTGTACCTGAAGAGTCGGAAGACGAAGAAGAGGATGGGGAACAGTGCGACATAGTAACTGATGTAACAGGAGAGGATGTTGACTCAGAGAAAAGTGTGACGGATAGGGATGCAGAGGAGAGTAGCGAGTATGGTGGACGAGTTGCGTCGTTAAAGGAAGAAGATATTTTGACGGATGAGGAAGATGAAAACAATAATGAAGCTGCTGAGGAAACAGATAAAAGCTCGTCATCGTTAAAGGAGGAACTGAATGGAAGCAGTTCAGAGGAGGAGGAAGTCGAAGAAGACCAAGAGGAAAATGAAAGTAAGTGCACTTCGACAGGGAATCTGGACGAGAAAAATTCGTTGGATGAGGATGAGAACAGGATTTTAGAGGTAAAAGAGGATGATGAGGGCGATGTGCCAACCCTGACGCTTGTGTTTAAAAGGGCCTCACATCATATCGCAAAAGGAAGATAGCGAGTCTGAGGAAGAGGAAGCTGATGAAAATTGGAACAACTCAGAAAGTAAGGAAGAAGACGAAGCTGAATGTAATGGTAACGAAGCGGAAGCGTCTGAAAATTCTGAGGAAACTGACAACGAAGAGGATTTTGAGGAGAAAGGAAAAAGTGGAAACAAAGTTGAAGACAGTAGCGACACAAGTCAAGACGAAACAGATGATGATGATCAATCGGAAGAGGAGAGTAACCGAGAAACTTTATCTGAGAATGGAAGTGACGAGGAAGAGAACATTGAAATGATTGAATACGAGGAGAGCGACCGAGAAATTGTAGATAGCATCTGCAGAAGAATCGGAAAAGGAAAGTAACAGCGTTAATTCATCTGGTGAGGTTTCCGCGATGAAAGCACAAAATGGAACAGTAGTGGATGATAGGTCAACACCACACAGTAAACCAAGCAAACGTGGTTGTCTTACAAGAAGAGGGAAACTTGTTGCTGAGAAAGTGATGGATGACTTGGAGAAAGAAACGTTACAAAAAACAGAAAATGACCAAGAGCTGATTTTTGTTGAGAAATAATTTCATGCTCAGATTCACCTAATACCTTTATAAGATTTATCCGTGCCATGAAACCACTAGAGCTTTCCTATGCGTTTGTCATTTAATCAACCTCAAATTGTAAAGATTGTATGGAATAGGTTTTTTGCTAAAAATAATAATTACTAGTGTAAATGTGAATTTCAATTGTTATAATGAAGAATCAATAAAACTCTTTCTGCTTGATAGGGTCAGTTATTGTTTGGTATTACATTACGTATCAGTTGTTACGATTATTGCCAAATGTTTAGTTATCCATAATTAGTATCAAAATTCTGATATTTATGCACAATTAGCTGACTACATGTCACGGGTATATGTGATCAGGTGACATTTCTTTCTGCTCAGTTAAAGCCCTTGACTCGTGGACAAATGAAGGGAAGTCCACATCCCTGTGGAAAGGACAAAATACACACAATAAACTTCCCCTCTGATTTCCAAAACACGCTGAGAGTGAATAATAGGCGGATTTTGCCAAACCTGTGACCTTGCTGAGCGTACAAAACCGGAATTGGAAGTAACAGTGACTGCTTGGATAGCATCCCCCGTGCAAAATATAACAATGGACCGTTTCTTGATATTTCCCGAAACCGTTAGTTGATCGGCCTTTTCTGTTATCTGATCAGGAACTATCGTAACTCGTTCTTTGAGAAACAGAGAAGCCCGTTTCTTCTCCTCTTCACCTCCTACCGTTGATAAAATTGCTTGGAACTCACGGTGAGCCGTTTCACAACAAAAGAGCTGTCGGCCTGTAAATGAAAAAAAAAANGCCTGTAAATGAAAAAAAAAAATCGAAAACCTTATTCTCGTCTATATATCAATCAAAGATTTATGTTGGACTTATTAGATACAATACAATCGTCAAGTACCTTTAAATACTTCGTCTAAAATGGGTTTTTGTGGTCTCAGTCTTTCAGCCTCAGCTTGGTCCGATAATATTTTCTTCTTAAAGTTAATGTGTTCATGACCATTACATAAATTGGAGAAATAGGCCAGTAGTGTAGATATGTCTAAGTTGAGCTTCTCCACACCATCCAAACTAGGATTAGTGTAACGCACCACTACATTGCCTTCGTTAGATTCATCGGGATCCGCATCATTTTCCAGAGACGACATCTGTGACCGAAGAGCCTGAGCATCCGCTTCCATGCAATACCTTTATTCTTGGATGCCCTTCCAGCTCATCATCGTCGATCCTCCGTCCGATGACTTCAACCCCATTGGCCTCCAGCTCCTCGGCCACTTGGTCACTAATTCCACTCGTAAACACTACAACGACCCTCGGGGGTTTAAACATACATGGATTCTCCTCCGCACATTGCAAATAGTCCATGGCATGGTCAACAATCGATTTTTTCCCATATCCTCCACATCCTGACGCAACCAGCGCCAAACTCTTAGGATTCCTTGCCGAAACTTTAGTACCAAACATTTCCATCACTTGAAACAATGTCTACAATCAATCTCCCCGTTTTGCTTCCCGAATAAACAAAGGGCTTCAACACAGCGGAAGGACACCTCTGTAAAATGTCATTATGCTCGACACCCGTTTTCAATTCACTTTCACCACCTCCACACTTTACATGACTTGGCCAAATTATTTTAACGATTGACAACTGATGAGGTAGATTACTCGACTTATCACGGGCGGCTAATGGATACGCAAGTTCCTTCGCCAGTGACCTTCTCAACTTATCTATTCCCTCAATACTTTTTAACAATTGTGGTACAGGATCCAGCGGATTGCTAATTAACCCATCTTTCCCCAAAGATAAATGATTAGCTAGCCAGTCTTCAGCTTCAACTATTTCCCCCATGACTAATTATTAAGTTGTTTAAAAACTTATATTTTTAACGTAACCAACATTAGAGCTTAACACACGTGTTTTCAAACAAAGAAGAAAAATAGTTGTCTGTCGTTTTCCAACATCTGATCGTTCAAGTCAAAAGAGCTACGGAAAACTCGATCTACTCCGTTTACGTGAGATGCATGAGGAGGACGGATAATGCGTCGTATGGAAATGCTCTTACCAATTCGAGTTTTTCTTCATGAGTTTGTTTACTAATTCGAAATAACTAACAATTATTTTTAGGACAGGAATCATTAAAAGTAAATTCGTGTTTATTTCTAGTTTTTTATACCATTAAAATTGTTTTTTAAAAATGCGATGTAATAATTAAACTTGAACTGAAATTAATTTCTGTAGACTAGACCAGACGTGGTTTGAAAAAAATGAATGAAAATATATATGTAGTTAAAAATCATCAGACTTAATTTGTTTTTTGATGGCGATGGCTATGAGCAATTACGGTTTGTGTTGAGTCTTCTTCAGGAATGTCAGTATCACCCCAGCCCCAAGGGGCAGGGCCAATATCACCGATATTCAGCTTATCAATAGGAATATCTTCGAATTCAAGGGGAGTATCGTTCATATTGACATCTTTCAAGGATTCTTCTACGTTTTTGGAGGGGTTCGCCTCAGAATGCTCTGGGAATGGGTGAGATCCGTCTCCAGTTCTGGCTGCTCTTCGGCGGATTACACTGTCTGGAACTATTTTGAGGTCATACGCCCATCCAATCTTTGCCATTGAGTCGATAAACATGGTGGCCAGGTTGCAGTAGTAGAGACCGATATCAGTGGAGCGGTAGTCCCAAGGGAAAATGTGATGAAAATTGTGCCAACCTTCGCCGACAATCAGGAGAGATAACCAAGTCACATCTGCAGGTCCTATGCTCCTATAAGATTGATGATTTTTTTAGACGAGTTTAATTGGATTAATTATTTAGAATAAGACTAACTTCTCGTAAGGTTTGCGAATCCAAGTGTGTGCTACACTATTCCCCATTGAGCTCACGTTGTAAGACAACATAAACCGGAAGTAGTTTACACATAAGCACATGTACAAGGACGGTAGCCAAAAGTAGTAAGGAATTAGAATGGGCATAGCGTGATATAAAATCAAGTCGAAAAGACGAAAATACTTGTGTTGAATCGAGACAACAGGATCGTTGTGCAAATCAGAAAAGTCGATTGTCTTCTCTTTTCTTGTGACTTCCGAGCTTTCCTTTAGCATTGTCCAGCCAATATGCGTGAAAAATATTCCACGCTTGATGTTATGCGGATCAGCTTCGGTTTCCGAGTATTTGTGGTGCAGACGGTGGTCTCTGGACCAGCAGTAAAGGGAACCTTGACCCGCCAGGGTCTGCATGAGCATCAGAATTATTCGCAAGGGCAACTTTGCCTTGTATGACCTGTGAGACCAGAGACGATGTGCACCTGCTGCGATCCCAATTGCACTGGTGTACACTAATGTGACGCCTTTGGAACGAAAACATGCCACTAATTTACATTAAAAACTAAATCCTTTGAGTAAACATTTCTCGTATGAGTTTGTATTCGTACCGAAAATTACGTGTGGCCAAGGGATGTGCCCTATAGACAGATAGATAGAATTATTAGATTACTTACAAATGGTTCATTCAAGTAAGTATATAGTCGGTTCATAACATTTATAATGTATTCAGATTACTGTCGGGTTAATCAGTAATCATGAAATCGAACTGTTATAATTATAATAAATACATTAATCTAACAATTGTTTACCTGTTAGTAGAAAGTATAAACCTTGGAATCCCATTAGATGAGCGAACAACATATGATAAGCTCTTGGAATGAGCTCCCATTCTCCACCCTTTCCAGTCTTCTTCCACAATTTAAAAATGTAATTATAAACCTCCATAGTTAGTTTTAGAATTTAATATAATCTACAATATAAGCTCAAGTAAAAGGTAAACTTGTGTTGGACATTGTTTTGGCTCTATTATACATTTTCATGGGCCAAGTGATGGGATCATGCAAATAAGTCGCTGTACGACCAAAAATGTAATTATAAACCTCCATAGTTAGTTTTAGAATTTAATCTACAATATAAGCTCAAGTAAAAGGTAAACTTGTGTTGGACATTGTTTTGGCTCTATTATACATTTTCATGGGCCAAGTGATGGGATCATGCAAATAAGTCGCTGTACGACCAACGCATTCTATTGAAAAGTAGACGACCAGACAGGGAACTTAAAAAAGCCAAATTCTTTTGCATATTTAATGCCATTATGAAAATCATGATTTTCTAGCTTTCCATTCATTCCGAAAAAGTTGGGATTCTTTCTTTCTTAGTCGCTCATATACTGTCGTGCAGTACTGTAGTGTAAGTGTATTTTTCATTACGATTACAACAAAACATATAGCGTTTAATTTTTATTTTAAATTAGTTTTTGATAGCCGGAAACATGAAAGCCAAAATAAAAAACGTTCGGTTAACGAGAATCATCGCTACTGAACATCCGCAGCATGACATGCTCAACTGGATCAGAGTAGCGTCCCTTTTACCGGTGTCGTGTATGGCGGACCTACAAACAGGGGTGGCGTTTTGTGTAATTTTGAACAGACTCTTTCCTGGTTGCTTGCCCCTAAACAGGGTGAAATTGGGAGCTACAGAATACTCGCAATGTCTGTCCAACTTTCGCGTTTTGCAGAGAGCGTTTATAAAGCTCAAAATAGAGTACGACTTTTCGATCAAAGATATGCTTACTAAAGTTGGATCTGTGTGGGAATTTTGCCAGTGGCTCCGATTGTTCTATCGACCCAACAAGAACATTAGCAATCGTTTGTCTCTTAGAAAGTCAATTACTGAACGTGTAAGTGATTCGGGGCTTCCGCTCAGAAGAGCAGAGTTGAAAACTTCAAAAATGTAGCGTTTATGTTGCTTGCTTTGATTATATTATGAGAACTATTCTTGAACCTTTGCAGAAACCGTCGAAAGTTCAGTTCAAGATGGAACCAAACGTCCCACCTGAAAGCCCTCGAACTCCCCAGCGTACGCTTGGACGTAAGTGAAGACCCTTCGACGAAAACGGAATCACATTGATCCTGCTTCGAAAATGCCAATACATGTGAATTTCCACCTTTATTTTGGGATTTTTCGAAAGAAAGGATCATTTTTAATAATTTTCAACCATTCCTTAGCACTAAGCTATGCTCATCTATAATAATAATTGGTTTTGCCGAGATTGATTTTCGTAACTGATTTAGTATCTAATTAGTATCTGTACTTACTTCTACACTAATGTATCGCAGTGTGAATTGTAAGCATTAAAAAAATCAAAACTAACATGAATTTTTTAACTTCCGAAACGTATTCCGAAATTTTCATCCATTTTAGCGATTTTAGAGGATATTTTTACTTGAATTCAAAACGAGGTGACGTTTCGGTCCCTGTCAGTGAACCATCATCAGACCAACATCGTAATAAATCCGTCGATTTGTTACGTCGAACATCGTGCGAATCATACAATTTTGATATTTTTTTGCCTAGTGTTCATAATATGTAATTCATTTGTACTCATCATGTACTTTATATTCCTTCCCGTGTATGCTTGTCATTTTTAAACTATCATTAATAAGTTTTCTAACTTCTGCATCGACATGATCAAAGAAAGTGAGAGTGAAAAAAGAAACAGTTTTTTTTCT
>VICI01001447.1:0-22550 GCA_019593645.1 Akabosia matsudoensis
AATTGAATTTAAGCTATCCTAAGCTAAATTTTAACAAATTGAAACAAGATAAAAATTGAATTTTCGCCGGGTCCCCAATCATCGCCGGGTCTCAAATTATTGCCGGGGGGTTGAGAGGGAAGTTTCAATTTTTCGCCGGGGGCGTTCTTTAGAAGTTTTACGGTAGTCATTAATACGTGCAATTTACTACACAGATGAAATCAGTGCTTGCGGTGCTACCCAGATGTCCAAAAGAAATGGCGCTGATATCCAATAACACAAAGGTTCTTGTTCAATATTGGGTCAGGCGTAAATGCTGTTGTATCACTGGTAAAGCTTTTCCGCTGACATATGACTCCATAATGAAGGTAGAATATATATTTGCAATTTTGCTGGTATGCATAAAAAAGGTGAATTGGTTTACTGAACTTGCTCGTGCATACTGTATAATCGCAGCTTATAACTGTAATCATGACCATATTCCTAATGACGGCGACACCAACAGCGGAAACGACACGGGCAGTGTGGAACACAACGACTGCCTCAAAATAGCAGTGTATATGACAAGTGACAATGTAGCAGTGCATAAGAAGAACAATGGGATCAATAAGTCAGACCTGTACTGATACATCTATCAAGTGGAAAATTGATCAAAATTCCCTTTCAACATCTTTTAACATGATAATTGATTCAGAGCGTTAGAGGCCAAGTTTTTCGGCAGAGGGACATCAAAGTATTGAGCGATACGACCCTTTATAAATCCTATTTTACCATTGAAAGTACCATAATGAAAACCGTGCGAAAGCACGTGTGGCGGATACAGTCCTGGGACCGTTATATAGCTGACCCGTCATGGCTGCTGGTCCAGCTGCCGACAGTTGCCAAAGCTTTCGCACGATACTGATCGAGATGGTAAATGAACCTTGGAATTGTTTGAAATTTCAGGTAAATTCCGAAAATGGTTCTTATTTTAGATGTATGCCCTTGCAAAATTTAAAACCTTAATTTAATCCAGCTTCAGAATATTTGAATAAAGGTCATTGGCACAGGTAACTCACCACATAACCTATGTTATATCTGTGCTTAATATTTAAAAATAATAATTCAAGTCTTAATTTTGCTCAAACAATTATTTATTTCATTTGCATATTTCATAAAGAGACAAAATGGATTTGATTTTCATTTCACATTACGTCTTCTTGCTTGCTCCCTCCTCATGTGGCGTCTCATGTTCCCAGCCAGGCTGAATTTCATACCACACAATTCGCAGGAATACGGCTTCTCCCCTGTATGAGTGGCGTAGTGAACCTTCAAATTTTCCATGTAGGAAAACTCCCGTCCACACAACTCACACTTGTACAGCTTCAGTTTCTTATGAACAGCCGTTTCATGTCGGGTTAAGTCTGTTTTCTTGCCAAACTTTCTTCCGCACTGGTCGCAAATTATGGTTTTCTCCAAATGAAGTGCTTTCTTGTGACCGTGCAAATCCTGCTTGGACTTGAACCTCGTTTTGCAGAACTCACAGAGATACGGCTTTTCGTTGGTGTGTTTGGACGTGTGGCTGACAAGGTCCCGGGCGGTGATGAAGCAGCTCTCACACAATTTGCAGAAATAAGGTCTCTCGTGAGTATGATATCGTGATAAATGATCAACAAAATTGGTCGTATTGTTGAATATTTTGTCACAAAACACACAGCTTCTGTAGACTTCTCTTGGGAATATTTTATCCTCTATCGATATTACACTGATCCATCTTTTCAGTGCGAATACTTAACGGTTAAAATGTTGAGTTCAGTGCAAAATGATAAAAGATGAGGATCAGCTGCCGAAGTTCTTTTGTGAATGCTCAGAAGAACAATATTGGCCTGGGAACGCGAGATGTGAGAAGAAAAACCCCAACCATTTTTCTTCTCTCAGCATTATTTTTATCCCCTTCATGACTCATGACTCATGACATGAGAATAGTGCTGCTTGAGCCTAGGCAACAACCGTTTCATTTACCTCAAAGTTTATCCAGTCCAGCAGAAACATGAAGTATTTGATCATTTGTGTTTTGGAAAGTTTAAAGGCATCTAACATTTCTAAGCGTGTAGGGATGTGCGGTCCTCACGCAGATATTTTATTCAGCTCGGCGGTACTTTATTTATTCATTATTAAGCGTAGTCGTTTAAACCTCGTGTCGGACGTTATAAGCATTTAGTTTACTATTTTCTCGTACGGCAAATTACAAACAAACTAAATATAATATTTTCAGTTATATTTGGAGATTTGCAGTTGCGTTGTATATAGTTTGCGGGGCTATCTGTGCAAGAATATGTGCCTACTGACTACACATCCATACATGCATAGAATCAATAGATACCTTTTAACTTTCCGAAACACATTTTACTTGCAGGAAAGATGAAGCAGAGGCAGGCACTGGAAACCTATTGCCTCACCGGCTGCAAGTATGATGATGATGTTTTCTTCCACTACAACGGGGACAAATTAGTTATTTTCACTCGCATGCTTTTGTGTGCTTATTTACCGCAGAATCTTGGGGAAAAAACTTTTGTTTAATGCAACAGATATAGATAACCCAATATTTTATGTAAGTTTTTATGCATTTCAACGTCTCACCCTTAATGCTTTTAACATCTTTAGAAATTGAAAAAATTGAAGAATTGTGAATTTTATGAATTGTGAATGTTTGTTTCACTGCAAGGGATTGGGGTAATATGTGACAGATTACCATAAGACTGACTTATTTCTCTTATTTTACTTTTTTTAACTATGAATTTGTACTCATCTGAATGCTATCTCTGGTTTGCCGTACATAAATTCAATGCATTATTCATGGATGGTTTTTTTGAACTCGAAGTTCGTCCAGCATTTTATATTTCATAGAAAAAAGTTTCGGAAACGAGCTAATGTTCTCATTGTGCTACAACAACTACATGAATTACACAGAATTCTGCGCATATTTTGTTTACTTCTTTAAACCTACACCGAGCACGGTTCCTGTTGAATGATTAAATAATATAGTTGAAGAAAACAGAAGATGTGTGCAAAATATTTGTCGATTAATATAACTTATTTTTATAGAACAGTAGATCTTCTCATTTAAATGATTTTTAATACTCATCTAGCTCTATACTTTTCGCGTGAAAAAAAATTGTCAAAAGTATATTTTACTGTTCGCTTTTTCATTTTATATCGATACATGCAATGCTAGACGTTCATATGGACTACGGAAACGCCTCCAAGAAGTAAACAATATTCTTTGTTAAATGAAAGCCTTTATACATTTTCTGTTCGATTTGTTCATTCATGTTTTTTTCTTGAATCATTTAGAAATTGGTATTTTATTCAAAATAAAAGCTGTTAAGCCTATAAAGACGAAGCTGAAAGCAAAAGAAAAAGCCAAGATTAAAAGCTTAGCTTAAAAGCTAAGATAAAAAGCTAACAAAAAAAGCTTAGCTAAAAAGCTAAGGAAAAAAGCTTAGCTTAAAAGCTTGTAGTAAAGTAAGGAGGAAGGTCCACGAGTGTTTAGCACAAGTTGCTTTATTTCCCAACGTTTGAGCTTAAAAGCTAAGATAAAAAGCTTAGCTTAAAAGCTAAGGAAAAAGCTTACCCTAAAAGCCAACTAAAAAAGCTTAGCTTAAAATCTTAGCTCAAGCTAAGGAAAAAATTTTAGCCAGAATACTTAGCAAACAGCCATAGCTAATACCTAGGGAAAAATTAAGCTCAAAAGCTAACAAAAAAGGTTTAGTTAAGGTTAAGGATCACTCTCTGATCCGTAGGGGTATCCGAATAGGCTGAGAAGCGCTTGAGATGTGACCCAAGGTATCACTGTACCAAGGTTCGTGCAAAACAACCAAAATCTAAAATTTGCCCTATTTGACCCTAGTGGGCTCCTTCCCGGACCCCTAGGTTGGACCGATTGGACTGAAAATCACTAGATTTGTTACCAGTGACCCAAGGTATCACTGTACCAAGTTTCATGCAAAACAACCAAAATCAAAAATTTGCCCTATTTGACCCTAATGGACCCCTAGGGTGGACTGATTGGACTGAAAATCACTAGATTTGTTTCCAGTGACCCAAGGTATCACTGTACCAAAATTGGTGCAGAACAACCAAAATCTAAAATTTGCCCTTTTTGACCCTAGTGGACCCCTTCCCGGACCCCTAGGGTGGACCGATTGGACTGAAAATCACTAGATGTGTTTCCAGTGACCCAACGTATCACTGTACCAAGTTTGGTGCAAATCAAACAAAATCTAAAATTTGCCCTATTCGACCCTAGTGGGCCCCTTCCTGGACCCCTAGGGTGGACCGATTGGACTGAAAATCACTAGAGTTGTTTCCAGTGACTCAAGGTATCACTGTACCAAATTTGGTGCAAATAAAAAATTTTGCCCCTCAGACCCTAGCGGGCCCCTTCCCATGACTCCTAGGGTAGACCGATTGGGCTCAAAATCAATAGGGTTCCTTCCGGTGGCCCATGGTACCACTGTGCAAAGTTTGGTCCAAATCGGTCAAAGTATATGGCCTCTAGAGCACCGACAGACGGACAGACGGACAGACAGACGGAAAAACATATCCAAATCATTACTTGCCGAACAAAGTTCAGCTTCGTAATAAAAATATATAAAAAAATGTCGTTTTAAAATTTTTCTAAAGTATCCTTGACCTTGCTACGCATAACCTTTATTTGAGGATGCAACTTTACTTAACGTTTTAATTGTCGGCATGGTGATACTGTCGATGGAATCCCAAGATATTCAGATGATGCCACAGCGATTAGTAAAATTCCAGTCCGTGCATTCATTCTGTATGAAAAATTACATTCAACCTTCTGACCTAAAGATGGACATTTTTCCATAAATGACCTTGATTCATTGGCTGCCTCACAAGTTAGCATCTTATATTGTATACTTGTCACCTGTTGCCTCTTATGAACAGCCCATTAGTAAAAGGCAAAAAAACTTCCCTGCTCAGGCCAACATGAATGTATATTTTGAAACAAAAATGTTCAGGGTTCAGACGAAATTAAAGCAATCTTAGTGACATGTTCTGAAAATCCTTGTTGTCCATCGACAGTATTCCTCGGCACACTTTTGTCTTGTGATGATATTTTTGCAGTTCATAGAAAAAAGACCTGTTTCTGATGGTGTCAAGCAAGATTACAATGCAAAGACACAAATACCTATAAAGAATGAATGATGTAAACAAGTATGCAAGGGGATAGGAGACATGTCATATGTTAAGTAAAAAGAACGTGGCATATTTTGCGCGAAATGGATTGGCTAGTCATCCTAAGCAAATATTAATTGTATATATCTTTGTTTCCGCAAAACGTGTGCATTGGAATATTCTTAACTATTAATGCGACCTTGGCTTTGTGACTATTTCTAGACTTTGCGTTACTTTTAAAAACGAGCTACGAATGCTAAAACTTCGTATTACATAATGTATTATTTGAGGTTCATGAAACTTATTTGATTACAAAGACGTAGATTCATAAAATGAAGGCCCTTGTCTAGTATATTTGTCGACTGAAATCATATCCCCCCAGAGTTTCCATCCAGGTTGAACTGACTCGGGTTCGGAAACTTAGGTTCATGATGTAGTCATAATTAGAGTGAAGTAGGAAGTTTGAACTTATTGTTCTTCAAAACGTTTTTTATGAATTAAATATTTTTATTATAATATGATATAACTTTGAAATCCAAACATAAAAAGTACTCCACACTGTGCTGCTGTAAATCAAAATTAATTAAATTACAGTTGGGACTGGCTATAACGGCCTGGTCTATAACGGCTCCCTGGCTATACCGGCAGGTTTTCTTGTCGCCCAAATTTAGGAATACGCTTTTCAATGTTAATTTTAATTATGTAACGGCCTGCTCTATAACGGCGCCATTTCTATACCGGCCTCGAAATCTTGGTCCCGTGGACTAAACACCGGCTGTATAACGGCCGTTAGCTGCATAATTTCTAAAAAAGTCCTAACACCATGCGAGATTGCTACGTCGTTAAAGTCAGCTCGTAAGATGATGAGTGCTTTAATCCTAAATTTTGAATTAATGCTCCGTGGTCGTGATAAATATGACATTCGCATTTATGTTAATTGATTTTCACCTAAGGCGGTGGACGCTATGACGTCGAAGTTATTCAAAATTGGCCTGCTCTATACTGGCCACGGCCGTTATAGCCTATAACGGCCTAAGCCGTTATAATCTTTACCGGCCCATTTTTATAACGGCCTAAATTGGTGTCGCCCCTGGACGGCCGTTATAACCAGTCCCGACTGTATAAATAAGTCTTGCTGTTGTTGCACGTCAGAAGTTATTTGTTTACCAAGGCTAATCCAGAGAAGATTAAAGATCCTGTATATTCGGTATTCCTGCGCATGGGAAAATTATAATTTGAAATTTCGAAATGCCATTGGGCAATGCAACTGCTCGGATTCATTTGCACATCTACTTCACACCAGTGCTCTACTTCCGTAAGAAATTTATCGATTACTTGTCAACCATATTTTTCTAGGAAAAAAACCAGTTCCTTCCTAAAACAATTTTTGCAGCATAATTTTCAATGCCATGAAGATGGGTCAATTAAACAATTCCATTAATTATCCTGTTCACTCACAAAATCACTTGCGTTTTTCACCTGTCATTGCATTTTATTATCATTTCGCACCAAGCTCATCAAAATTCCAATCTGTCAAGAATCTAATTAGTAATATCGAGACCACGCGAAAGTACCTAACAAGATAGTAACTTTTCTTGAGCTAGGACAATCTCCATTAGCAGATTTGGTGATTACAGTCGGGACTGGTTATAACGGTCACCAAATGGCAACAAAACACAGTCGGGACTGGTCATAACGGTCACCCATCGGCAACAAAATACATTCGGGACTGGTTATAACGGTCACCAAACGGCAATAAAATACATTTGGGACTGGTTATAACGGTCACCAAACGGCAGCAAAATGTATGGAAGATGTAAAATTGGACTGGTATCCGGTGGGTCGTCAATACACAAAAACTGAAATCTTGGCGACCGATATAGCGCTGGGACCGTAAAGAAAAAAATATTCTTATTGCGTCGTTCTTCTCCATTTCATGATGCTATAATCATCGTCTGGGTTTATAATGATATTAATGATATTAATGATCGTTATGTCTCTAAATGTATCTGGTTCTCTAACTATTATCCAATGTCTTATGAAATTTAAATGTTTGCCATGGCTATGTTTAAAGATTTTACGGTATTCAAAATATTAACTTGGTCATATGAGCTTATCCTCTGAACTTGATGTTACTCGAATTACGCAAGAGGAGCAAGTGGACTGCCTTACAAGTAACAAGAACAACAAGACAAACATCTCAATGAAATTATGAGCTAGTTAACCTATCCCTACATAGATTGGAATTGTTAAAATAGCTTATCAGTGGCCAAACAAGCTCCTGAATAACCGTTTCTTGTCTCTGTTAGGTAATCTATCAAGTGCAAAACGTAACTTGTTTTTCTCGAACAAGTATAAAAGAACCGGTGGTGATATAAATGCCTCATATTTTCTATCAAACCGTCCTCTCATTAACAATGAACAGAGTAAATAATACAACAAATAATTTTTTTGTAAATCAAATATTTAATGACTGGACAAAAAATTTCTTTTTTCTGTTTAGCTTTCAGTTTTCATTTTTGTGGCCGCGGTCGCTTCGGCTAGAGCTGGAGGAATTGGATTGAGTGCAGCTGTAAGTGCATTGCCAGTTAAAATATACATATTTGAATTTTGTTTAATCAATAATTTACGCGGAAATTGTAAGTCACATGCTAATATAAGTATGGGAAGTAGACATATTCGGACAGTCAGCGCTAGTTCTCAAACTGAAGATACTCCTGCAAATTTTTACTTCCAAAATTCTAAATTAATTGGTTAGAGATGCAATAGTACTGTCTCTTGCCTCCCGAAATGTTCAGAGCGTATCACTACTATTGCTAACTTGAATGCTTTTGAAAGTATTTTCAATCTCTCTGGATAATCTCTGAATATGTCATTTTTGTATCTTATTAGCTCGCTCATTCTGAATTGTACACCCAGCCGCAATATCTGGCTCAACCTCAACTCATCGCTCAACCCCAGTTTATCTCTCAGCCTGTAAGACCCACACAATTATTATCCTGTTAAAATATGACTGTGTTCATCATCGTTCCGGGTATTCAAATGCAATGTCACTCCAATCGCATAACTTCAATAGAAATGAAGTTTTTCTGGCAAACGTTGGATTTCGAAATTCTGTTACGTGTTTCGAAAATTTATTTTAAAGATGATACTGTTAAATTTTTTAATTGATGCAGCTCGTTCAACAAGTTGTTGCCCAGCCTGTACTGCAGCGGGTTATTGCCCAGCCCCAGATTCAATTTTCTCAACCAGTCGTTCAGCGTGTTATCGCCCAACCACAAATCTCTATTGCCCAGCCGGTAGTTCAGCGCGTTATTGCTCAACCGCAAATTCAAATCGCCCAACCTGTCGTTCAGCGCGTTATCGCCCAGCCAGTTCAGCAAATCGCTGTCGCCCAGCCTGTCATTCAACGTGTCGTCGCCCAGCCTGTCATTCAACGTGTCGTAGCCCAGCCTGTCATTCAACGTGTCGTCGCCCAGCCAGTTGTCCAGCGTGTAATTTCCCAACCCGTCCAGCAAATTGCAGTAGCTCAACCAGTTGTTCGACAGGTTATCTCCCAGCCAGTCGTTCGACAGGTTATATCCCAGCCAACTGCCCAAATTGCGGTAGCTCCTCGCGTAATTGAACAACATCATGTTCTCTCAGCGGCGCCTTCAGTTTTTCAATCCGTTCCGCAATTTTCTCTTCCCCAGCAGGTTGTTACCCAACAAATTTCACCGCCCCAGGTAACAAAGATCTTTAAATATTAATCGGATGACCAAGTTGAAACAAAACGCCGGTCGCTATCCAACGATTTTCTGAAATATTTGTCGGTTTTTTAAATATTTTGTTGCAGATCGCTGCCCCTCTCGTGACTGGTGGCTACAGCAAAAAATAAATAAAAATTGTCGCTTGATATCTATCTAAATAAAAATTTGTTAGACATTGAATTTCAAAATTAAGACGAAATAACAGTAAGAAATTGTAGCCATTTAATCCGCTTGTTGCCGCAATACGTTAAAATTTTCTCCGGCTCATAGTCAGTAAAATATACTTTTTTACAGTCATGCCTTAAACCGTCATTTGTAATCACATTCTGTACGTCTGTACATTAATAGTGGCAATTGATAGTATTTTCATCCTTCACCATCCAGATATACATATTGAAGCTTTTCTATGTGCTCTTGTCAAGTTCATGCAGGCGCCCAAATTTTCTTTAAATAGCAACTATGGTTAATTCTTGATAGCATGATAGATCTTTATGATGAGGTTTTAAAAGTACCAAAAGTAGAGGTCACCAAGTCATCCCCGGGGACGTACAGGGGGTAAAACAGCGTAATATCACATTCTCTGTATCTTTTGCCGGATACCTGCGGGCACCCTTACGCAATGCTTAATTCTAGCCTTGCATTTTTTCTTTAAACTTTTACCCTCAATTCAATGCCTCGAAAATAATGCTGCTTCCTAGGTTATCATTATCATATACCAACACTTTACCTTTGAAGAAAGTGCCTTTACTGAGCTGACAATTTAAGTAAACTCTAAGCTCTTTTCTCATAGCCCCGCCAATCTCATGCCACTCACCTCCATAAACCAAATATTTTATGGTAAAGTTAATTACTTGCTTTATGCTTGCCTATTCATGGGACTAGAGTGAGACATTATTTTTTTAGTAGAGAGCATTGGGCACACCAGTTAGCCTGATCATTAGAGTTTTCTTATCCAATCAGGCTTTTCTCTCGTCTCCAAACAGTAAGTCAAGCTTTTATGCAGCCAAGAATCATGGCCAGTTGCCGTTGGCTGTTCTTTATTTAAATTTGAGTTTAAAATTTTCCTAGTCTTCAAAGGAAATATCTTGAATCTGGGGTTTTGATGTTCGATGCATGCTTTTATGCAAGGGTTTCCTTACGAGCCAAGTTATAAGCAATATTTTTGTGCTTTGAAAATATAGAATCAGCATTTTCAAAGGCAAATGGATAGAGGCTTTATTTTGTGTTGTGAACTATTATTTTCATGGATAGGCTTGAAATTATAACAACGGAATACCTTAGGAATAGTCTCCTTTTGACAATTTCAGCAAAAGAGTCCGTTATCTTTATATTCTTACCCGGTTTCTGTCTTCTTATCTGCCTTCATGGCGGCATCGCGGATGTAGTCAGGATATTTTCCAGATGACTGCTTTGAGGTTACGTTTGTTTCTACAAGCTGTTCAGAAGGAGGTGGTACCAGACTGTCCAGTGAAATTTTTGATGATGTCGGCTTAGTGCCTTCAATGCCGGACACTACCAGAAGCCCAATAGCTCCGATGAGAAACAACGCAAGTTTGGAGTTCATGGTGACTCGTGCGGGAAATTTATAATTGTATTTGTGACTCTAACTACCTTTCACATGGCTCTTAAATACCTTCTAAATAGCAGGTTGGCCGTATGTAAGACTACGCGTGTATCCATGTCGGTGTGTATTTTTAGAGGTGTCGTTAACAATCCTTAACACGATTAAGTTTTCCTCATTTAAAACCCATTAGCGTTTATAAAACTACCAACATGTCAAATTACGACTAGATAAATTTCCGAGGTTTTTTACGTACGATAAACCCACATATCAAAGATAGGAAAAGTTCCGTTGCGCTTAGTTGACGGATGACTGGCTTCATCATGAAATTCTCAGTCGATGAGGAAAATCAATGTTTTCCAAGTCCAGCTATTGCATTACCACGCAAACTAGTTTAAATGTGTGCTCATGGATAAATACTGTTTAAAAATCTGCAAATTTAAGCGATATTTAGTTGAGAAAGGAAACGTGGCATCGCAGCATGTACTTCAACGCCGTTACGATTATGAAATCTGCATGGCAGGTCAAACTAATGTAGATTGTCCGCCAACCAAAATGTCAACGTCGAGTTTCCAAAGCAACGGTTCATAGCAGTAAACCTAAGTATTTGGCCGGTCTGCAAATGTAGCCGGGGCTATATCAGGAGAAAATGCGATATTTATTCGTCTACAAAGTTGAATTTATTTTCAATTCACCATCGATGATACGCACACCCAACACGCCCGGATATATATAATAATGATGAATAGTAAGCGAAATTAGTCTTCCATTGGATGTTAAAATTTATTAATCTTCAAAAACAATATACACAGAATGATATTGATACCCTTTTCACAATGAACTGTCTACATGTAAGAATGTATATTAATTAGTCGAATATAAATGCAATTATACTTGCTATAACGAAGCTGCCTACAAAATTTATGCGTACATCTTTTCAGTTAATTTGTAATTATGATTTTTACTAAACAGAACTTCTGAATCAATTCAATCTGCCCAATACGTAGACAATATTCTCTATATTGTCAGCATATTAGTAAACAAATATTGGTTAAAAGGGTATTCATATGTAGATTAATGACTCATAGAGTGGAAAGTTAATTTCCTTTCCAAAGGAAAGTATACGGAATTGTCCGTGATTAAGTCAGTAAATCGCGTCCTTCAATCATGCTCCTTCCCGACAAAAATATCAACTCAGTTCAACTCTTGGACGATGGAAAAAGCGTGACTTGACCCAAAAGAGACACCGATTCTTCCCATAATCAGTTACTGTGTGCATGCATGGATGAACAGGGATGGTTTCAAACACGGTATTGAGCTTTTTGTGTTTTATTGTGATGAAACTGCGAGCAAACCTGATGCACTGAAAGCTCCCGAGTTTATTTCTATCAATGTTCATTCAGAGTTCTTAAAGCCTATAACGCACAAATACATGTGACTCCTATTTTATATATTCCATGATCCAAAACGTATTTCTGGCTTTACTGGCGAGGTAATGAACGACACTTCACTTTGCTGTATACTTGGAAGCACTTGTCTATTCCAATCAAGAGTATGGCCCGTACAAAAATTAATTAGACGTAGTGCTAGAAACAAGAGCAATTGTACCATGTTTTTGCACAGATTTAGAAAGGCCAATTAGAAAAGGTCACCGATTTGAGTCCCAAAAGTACGAGTCATACGGTTTGGTTGGTTACTAGACGAGTCAAATATTCTCTATAACTGACAAGGAGAAAGAAAGCATTTCCGTCGACTAATAATTCGAAGAAAGTAGAGCAAGCTAATTGAAGCCTTGCACCCACTTATGTATCGACAAATCATGCGAAATTTTTTGTTAGTTTTTGAAATTTTACGTTTCAAACTTCTTTGTACTCGTTCGCTTTACAATATATCGTTAGCAAAACGTGTCGTTCATTTTGTGTTGCTTAACATAACCTAAAAACACCGTTTGGAAGGTATCTGAAAGGCTCAATGCTGGCATTTTAACTTAATTTTGCGTCTCAAACATATTGACCTTGAAGGGACGTAGCGCTTCTCCCGAAACTGAAACCGAGAGAACATGTGGATTGCGTCATGTGCATAGTATACAAAGCACAACTCGATGAATACATTCGCCGTGACAAGGAGTTTAAAACTTTCTTCAGACAACGTGCAGCCTTTTTCCAAGTACAAGAAAATGACGCGCAGTATAGCCAGCGTCTGCTTGATACATTGGAGGAATCATACGCGACAAAAATCACAGGGATTTCAAAACGGATGACAGCTCGTCAACAAGTATTCAACAAAGTATGCGCCAAAAAAAACATTTTGAAAAGCGCGCCAAGATTTTGGAGAAGGAAAATTCACGGCTTTATAGGTTTTCATTACCTAAAGTTAAGAATAAAATGAGCAGATAAATATATTCAATCAGATAAGAGTGCCCAATACTCATCAATCCTCTCAAGAAAAATTACCTTGCGTAGAAAAATATCTTGAATATTATGCATGCAACTTTCAGGAAAACAAGGAAACGGACAGCCAATAACTGTCGAATATCTTTGCCAGATGCGTGGTCAGAATTACCACTACTAAGATGACATGAGTGGCCATAATGCGATTCATTTCAGTAATGCAGATATCAACACACCTTTATAATGATACATTTTTTTTGATATCATACTATCCTTACGCAAAAGCTGCTTATTCAAATATTCATACATAAATAGACTATAGATAAACAGCACCATAAAAATAAATTTCAAATCAATTTAATTGTATGCTGCGCGCAGGAGGCTTTTCATGAAAAATCATGCAAGCATGAATACAATGTTATCGGCAAAACATTACGCTAAAAATGATGTCACGATTATGGCCGAATCGTGTACCGTTCTCCTTACTCTAGACAACATGAAATCTTGAAGCAAAACCAAATTGAAGGATTTTTTTGCGAGTTTTTCTTTCAATTTTAATACAAACGTTGCTTTTGGCTGTACTCATTTCCGAAGTCGACTATATGTAATGATAAGTTAGCGCCTCAGATCCCTCCTACATTTCCAATAGTTCGGCCCGTTTTTGCTGACTTAGTATATTCTCCTAGCTTCGTTTTAGATACATTTCTGAAACAAGCCGACTCAAACAAATAAAGACACCGACCATATTTTTCAGCTAATAATTTGTATTTACGACAAATGATATTCTGCACTGGTTTTCGGTACAATAGCCCGTTAAAATATGACGCAGGGTTTGGTTGATTACCAGGCCCGTTAAATAATCTCCACAATCGGCATAGAGAGAGAGAGAGCATTTCCGTCAACTCATAAATCTAAGCAAGTAGAGCAAGCTAATTGAAGACGGCCGCCCACTTACGGTTCGAAAAGTCATGGCCTATGGACGGTTAGCTTTTGAAATTTTATGTTTTATACTTCATTGTATTCGCTCTCTTAACGCTTTAACGTTAACGAAACGTATCGTTACATTTCCTGTTGCTTCTTATAACCTAAACACCGCAATTTGGCGGATAACGCAAACCTTTACTATTGGAATTTTAACTTGATTCTGCACACTTGAATCACTCGCTGACTTGTATTTAATCCATTGGCACAAAACTTTAGAGGTTCCCATGATCAGGATCTGTGGAAGAACACAATAATTCGTTGCAAACAGGAAATCATTTGCGATAAAATTGTTTGGACCCTTTCCGAAATTCAGTCAGTGTTCAATATTATTACCAAAATAATAAGAATCTCTTGCTCTGATGCACATAAGGAATCTCCACCGCGATCCTGGCAGTTGCTGGAGCTAAATTGAAACATAACCAAAATTGGATGCGTTTATTTTCTTTCAAATGTTAATTTTTCTAGCTTTAGTTACCTTATCGCAGCTGCCCAAGTCTTCATTTTTTGTCCTCCAAAGAAAATATTCGTTTGGAAGGGTACTGTAGGAACTTGGAACCAGTGAAAATTCCGTCCAGTTTAAGAGAAGTGAAGATGAGGAATGTTCTTTAAACAAACGCGCTTGCACAGTAAACTTTCTGTTTCGAAACGCTTCTTTCGTCATGCCTTCACATTATGCAAGCTGCGTCATTGAAATTCACTCGAAATACGGCGAGTTGCTGGTAAACTGTTGAGTAAAAGAAAAACCTATTCCTATCGCGAATGAAAATTTCCCTTTAAAGCGAAGTGGTGCTGGGATATGATAACTGTATTTTATAAATAATTCAATCGTGTCAAGGAAATAATCTCATAGAATCTGTGACGTTTGAGCTGAAGTGTCCCATGGACAAACGAAAATCTGTCAGAAGGCACTGTTTGAGTTTCAATTGATCACTGCAGCATAAGTTTCAGGACTAGAATTAATTCCTTTGTAAAACATTCTTAAATATCACGGACTTTAAGAAAGAATCCAATACAATTGTGGTGATGAAATGTATATATCATTATTTTGTCTTATCATTTCTTATGAATCAGAGAGAGCATGAAAAATTAGTTCATGTCGGATGCGATGAACGTAATATAGAAGAATCTCTTCTTCAAATATTAAGTAAGTGAGACAAAAGTCGCTGCAGAAGAGGTGGAAACAAGGAACTGCATGCAAATTTTAGCGCCGTCAAAATTTATAAAATTGCATTTACAGATTACATGATCCAGATTCTCCGTCACCAATGAAGCAGCAGAAAAGACTTTGGTGCACGCAAGAATTAGCAAAGTGATACCCAAGATAATGCATAATATGAGGACATAGCTCGAAAGAGACTCCTTATTTACGTCATTATCAATTCTTTTTAGATTTAATATTCAAATGTCTGTTTAATCTGTGAACGTTTTCCTACTTATCTTGATCAAACATGAATAAAAGCTTTAAAAAATATGTAACGCAACTATTTTCCGAGCAAAAAATACAGACATTTATTTATAATTTCAGTGTTCAAACAGGGTCGGTTCGAGGGCACAATCAAGTAAGCCTTTATATAAATCACAAATTGTTCACGGAGATGAGGTGTTCCACAAAAACTTACCACAAAAAAATCCCCTGTACGTAAAATTCATCCATGCATACAGAGTGGTTCATGAACATCACACTATTTATTTGAATAATTTTAATAAAAACTTAATCAACATCCAATAATTCTACATATTTTGTCCATTCTTGTTTTGTCTGATGAAGGCTAACTGTAAAAAGTCGAAATGTCACAGGTTGTGTTAACTAATCCAGTAAAATTTCCTCTAAAATCGTTGAAATTTCAACAACTATTATTTTGTGTTTCCGAGTTTTGATTATCTTCATTTGGATTCAAATCAATTGCTCTCAGTCTAATTTGAAAGTGCACTCGAAGTTCCACACGGTCAAACGCCCTTTAAATTGTATGCGTTTTTAAAACTGAATATCGCAAGAGCTAACAACGAGTTTAGGCGAAAGAAAGTTGGTTACCGATATAAACCTGAGTAAGATAGCCTAAAGAAACATAAAAACATTTTTTACATGTCTTTCAAGTGAGCATTTCAAGTCAGATTTTAATGGTGCGACGTTCTTGAGCCACCCCGTATATCGACGCCAAATCAAATTAGGCTCGTGATGACCCAGCTGTACTTCAATCTTTTATATCTCTCAGTATCTCGTTCTCAAAGGAATATAGGAGTTGACGTCTGTCGTTTTTAATTATGTCGTTACATCCCCAAATTTTGCCAAAAAAGCCATAAATCTGAAATCAGGATTTAAAAAACCATCAGGACACATGAAATGATCAAATGTCAGTCTAAGCTATGTATTTGTACTTTGTCACACACGCGGTTTTTTTAAAATAATTAACTAAATAAAGATTGAAAACCGGTAAACCTGTGGATCTGTAATTCATTCTATTATGCTTGGGTACTCTTGGAGGGTTTCCGCTGATGATTTTTACGTGTAAAAGATAAAGTCTTGGCATAGGTAAAGAATAAGAAGTTTCTAGCTTAGCTGAAAAAATAAAAAAAATTATTTGTATTATGTTTATTGTAAGCTGCCGGTGCGGTGCTATGATTCAAAAGAAACCCAAAAATATATTTTGATCTTAGTGACTTGTAATTGCTGTTAATCGTCCGACATGAATCTTTTACAGCGCTAGCAGCTTAATCTAGGCGAGCAGTTTATGAACTTATAAAGCCTCGAGCTACTCAGAGTTAATCTATTTCCTTCTGTCTGTTACAAAACGCAATCGAAATATGCATAAATTTTAAAACCTTGTGTATCCGATTTGCGTCTTTAATCCTCAATACACACCTGTCAAATTGATTTAGTCTCAATTTTTACTACACATACGTAACACTGAAAAGCTTAGTCCAGTTAAGTGAACTTAGATGTTTTAGTTTTGCTAATGCTTCAGGGCTGAGAGGTACAGGAAAAGTCCTGAGCCCAAGATCTTTTTCGTATCACCTTCTTTCTAATCATTTCTTGATTTCATTCAGACTGCCTGCTTGAAATTATTGTGAAATGCGGCACGTCATAGGGAAAAGATTGAGAAACAACATATTTCTTGCCTGTAATTTGATCGTTATGCATATCTCATATAGGAAGCGCTATGTTATGTTATGTTCATTTATTCTCTGAATGCATTCTCCAACAGGACGTAGAAGCTGCATAATGCTAAGAAATTTATTTCGCCACCTCATACAGTCTAGGCTCACGACATTTATAAATGTCGTACGACACTTATAAATGTCGTTTTATTTTAAGGGAACTTATAAGTTTCGTACGACATTTATAAATCTCCTAGAAAAATCAAAAGTGCTATGAATATTTAAAAAAATCATCGTTCATTTTTTGGTCGAGCATATACTTGACTGGTCGGGCAATTTTAAATATGATTTAGGTAGTCTACATAAGGGACTAATTTCTCCATGTGGCGAGAAATCAGCATGCTTTGAATCATGAAGTTCTTAATTTCCGTGAAAATCGGTTTTACAAACTTTCGCTTGGTCTCACTTGACGATTATCTCGTCACTTCGTCTATTTATGTTTATTTTGTGTTGAATGTTCCTGCTTGCCGCCGCATCGCTGCAACCCGAGGAAAAAAATTGCTCTATGAATGCGCTTTGGCTAGATCGCATTCGGCATTGCTGGTCGGCACTTTGTCAGTGCAGTAATAGGATTGATTATTATGAAAGAACGATAATGCAAACATGATTGACTTATTGTTGAAACTCAAATACTATTATATTCTTTATTTACTGTAAACACAGCAGTGCACTGATGCAATCCAATGAAACAGTTCATTCACTCCAGATCTTGCAATCAACAAATGGCAAGAGGATTCCGTTTTTGCTGGAATTGTATTTTGCTGACATACGATTAAGCGGGAAAATATGTGTGCCAAATCTGAAGCCCATACGTGGAATGTTATTCCGAGATAACAGATTTACAGATGAACGGACACATACGACTACTTCATACTTAATGATGCTGCTTTCGAAACCCAAAGATGGGAAGGACAGATACGAAATAGTCTCCGATGGGGGATCAAAGCCAACAACACAAAGAATTTTTCTACTATTCTACCAACACGGGTTCAAACTCTTGTTTCAATACTTGAGTGGCGAAATATAAGCTGAACATATATGAAAAGTGACGATCGTGATTGATCTAAACATCTCGCAAATTAATGCTAAATTTTTTTAAATACTCTGGCGCAGATATTCCCATCGTAACGCATTCCAAGCTTATAATGTGGAAAGTTGTATGGATTGCGGATTACGTTGTGTTCTGTTGACTTGTAGAGAACGCTTTCACTTAAATCTCCTGAAAGGACTCTCGCAACCGATTATAAACTTTCCCTCTGACGTCTTGCTTCACGAAAATCTTTTTAAAAGTCTTGCCATTGAAAGCTAAATGTTGTTGTACGGGTTCAACGAGTGAATTATAATTTCTCAAGTAAAATGTCCTCTAATATCGTGGAAAGTTATGAATTATAATTTTTTATTTCAAAAATCAAATGTTTTAAACCATATGACATGAACCTTCGTTTCACTATGTCGGCAACACAATAGTAACCCGAATTAGTCGAACTAGTTTTACTAGATTTTTTAAAATTAACAACAAATGTCGATAATTTTTTTAAAAGGGGAAAATATTTTATTATTACAAATATTTTAAAGACCTCTGGTTCGGGGGACAGCAATCTAAGCTAGAACAAGAAAAACTAAATGATCCCTGTCTACATTTTCCTTTTACTCTAATCCTATTGCGTACTTGGATGAAACTGATAACCGCGTTAAATTTGGGCTTACAAGACTACCACTGATGATAAAATTTGATATGAATTTCTTCTAAGTTGTATAGCTTTTTGTGATATCTATGTCTATGTCTGTCATTTTCTGTAAAAATTCAGCCTCGTAAATTACATGTGTTTTTAAGAAAACTTTTACACTACTTGCTTTAGTAATATAACACATAATATGAGTCCAAATGCATCATCGTCTTACATGCATTATTGGCTTAGGAACAGGAACGGAACGAGCCGGATACTCGATATTTACAACGGATTTTCAACTAGCCTTTTTAGAATTTAGACTTGTGGTCGTGTTTAAATTTTGGTAAATTATGTCTGGCAAAATAGTTTGGCTTTTGCAATGCTATTTTAGATAGACATTCGATTTTTTGCATGCAACAGGATAAAATTACATGTTTTCTCCAGAACAGTTAAGCTCAAAGAAGTAAACGATCAGAAAGGAATTGATATAAAACCCTATAACGCTAGAATTAAGCTTTGCTTGAAGGCAGCTGCAGAATTCTGGCAAGAGCTATAAGTATCTTCCTTTTCTGATATTGAACCCTGAACTTAATAAAGACAATTTTTGCAAAGAACCTTTTTAAGTAATTCTTGACAGTTCTAACAGAATCTAGAAACCAACGGTTTAGTCCTTGGCATGATAGTTCATGTAATAATAGTAGCATGGCGGCGAAGAATAATATAGCAATGAGACCCGAGATGGACTTGAATGCTGTAATTTGAACAGGTTCGTAATCGCCTTCCTTAAGAACCCAGCCAGGAGATGCTTGGTGTCGCCTTCTGTAATGACTTGCTATCAAGAAATCCATATATAAATGCCTCTTCTCTCTATCGAAATATGTTTGAAGCCCGGATGCCGACCAGTAGCTTAGGAAAGGTAAAATTAGCTTGGCAAAGTAGTTTTTCTGTAAAATGGTCACCATAAAGATCTGAGAGTCCTTTAAGGAAATTGTCGGACCAAACCAGCGACCGGCGGCAGGTTGGTTCATCATTTTCAAGGCCCTGCACTTATGACTGAGGTCGATAAACGTCACGGGCTGACCCATGTCAAACTTCCGTCGTAAACAAAGCTGACCTGTCTCGTTAATAAATCGCTGTTCAGCGCGACTTGTGTTTGTCGAAACGATTAACAGTGGGCAATGACTCGAATCAATCGTGTTGTATATCGAAACGAGGCTTCGTAAGGTTCTTCTTCGTACATCTGAGATTGGCTTATTGGCCATGTATTCAAACTTGGTCAAGATAGTTCTTTGTAATACTTCTTTCAATAACGGGGACTCTCTCATTACGTTTGATAGGTTCGATTCTGTGACAAAAATTGTTTTGTTCTCACCAAGGTCCTCCAAGGTTTCTGGGTGTGTCGGTAGTTTTAGAACAGACATTGACGACGCCAAATCACCTCCGTAGGGAATTGTCAGTGACATGCACAGTATGGACCAGAGAGCTAATATCCTCGTGTACGTAGCGGGTTGATTGGGCTCAATCCATTGATCAGTTAAAGGAGAGAAAACAGACACCACGCAAGATGTGAAACTAGTGTCGCATTTTGATACCTTATAAAGAAGCAGAACAACAAATGAGCCAACCGCACCCAAACTGATCCAAGCATTGGTTTCGAAAGGCATAAAGATTACTGCCCAACCCCTCCGAGAAAGAATGGACTTCCTAGCGAATGTGAACATTATGAATTCGTCGGATGTGATAAGGCAAGGCGACATTATGTTTGGGAATCCTGTAGTTAACGAAAAGGACAATAATTTAAGAGCATCAACAAAATATGGCAATTCGCTAATGTAGCCATAGCCATCGTCCCTCCATCGTGGAGGCGACACTGTGGTGTTCGTGTAAGCTCTTATCGAATGACTCGCAGATACATATGCACGGGATGCCTTAAGTGCCAAGCGCTCTTTACAGTTACTACAGGAAATCCTTATTCCGTAGTGGTTTTGGTGCGACAGTTTCCAAACTAAGACAATTTCCTCCTTTGTTCCCTCTTTCAAGTCGAGAAATGGCTGTAGACCAAGGCCATTGTGAATACTTGCACTACACATTAGGCTTATCAGCTTTACATCAAACATGTGCTGGAATCTGCCAACGTACAGTCGATAAGCCATGAAGCACTTGTAAAACGCTTTCCTCTGAAAAGTCGTTTTCCAGTCAAATAGCGATGGCAACAAGTCCCAGAGTATTATGTAATGCGGGCTTTCACGCATCATATTAAACGCAATCAAAAAAGTATAAATGAGATGTGCACGTTGTGTGACGCAAGTGAATCCACTGGGGCGTTGCTCTGGTTTGCCACAATTTCCAGAACTGATCAGTTGTACTGAATCGACTGAGTCTGATGGTATTGTAGTCGGATGGAGTCTTCCAGGAGAACTGTAGCCACCTTACGAATTCTACTTTGGATATGTCACTCATCTCATCCATGACCACCAATATTGTGCACTTCCTCAAAGCTGACCTGAAAAAGGACACCATCGACTGACTGTAGACATTCAGGGAAGATTCGCTCTTTCCTTTTCCTACGAGCAATAAAGATAGCATAAAATATCGAAAACAGCTGCCAAGATCCATGACTTCAAATTGAGGGGAACGAAATACTTAAGAAGATGACCAGTTATACTCCTGTATTCTGACAGCTCAGCTTATGATGTTGGTCTTGCGTGGGGTGTTTTTTAAATTTAGGTTGGCTCTCATCTGCTGAGAAAATAACTTCTTATGTGTAGCGGTTTGGATGTGTTGCCGAGGGAAATGAAACGAGATACTACGAACCTTTTCATTTAATGCGAGGCGGTGAGGTGCCACGCAAATGGTAAAAAATTGAACAAAACAATCCCAAAAAGCTTTCTGTCTCATCCGCGTTAATTTCACCGGTCATCCCAATTGCTTAACATAAAACCTAGTTTTTCTCCATGTTTTTGATTGCCTGGCTTCGATATACTGTTCGCATCAATCCGTATGAGAATATTCCAGACGCTATCTTCATTTGTTAAAGGACGCGTGACGTTTGGACTGCTTGCATTCCAGAAGCTTATATGAAACAGAAAAGCATATGCATTGAGTACCTCGCTATTGTTTGGCTAGCATCACAGTGCATCAAATTAACTATGTTCTGTTTTTTCAAAAAGTGTCAGGTAGTTTGGATAACCATCAAGACTGGACCAATGGAAAAACCCAGCGAATGGACACGTGCAGAAAAGGCGGATATCTAGGTATTTTAGGCAGTCGAAGCTATTTTCGTACGTTGCATTAAAACATTGAAACCTTTTGTCGCATTGACCTTGATGAGCAGTTTTGTTCAAGGCTTATTGTCGTTAGGAGACAGATTCGCTTACTGCGGGTTATGTTATGCTTAGACTTTGTAGAAAGAGCTGTAAGTATAATTCCGCCCCAATAGTTGTCGAATGCTCTTTTGAGGGGCTTTTCGATTTCTGTTCCCCTTTAACATAGTAGCATTCCGAAGGAAGTTTGAAGAAACAATTTTCAGCTTTGTTTTCTTCAGGTCCCTCATATGCTAGACTAAACCATCGTATTAAAAATCGTCTAGAAAGCACACTGAGTTTATACAGCTCAAATGTGTTTGTCTCCCAAATCCAAGCGAAGAAGTTTGTAATGAGAGTAATGATTAAGGCTAATGTTAAACACCACTGCCATATGAAACAGCTTTGACGTGCAATTCGGACTGAATCGGACAATCGTATTCTCTCGGGGGATTTTATACGTTGTCAAGGATATCTTATTTTATAATAAAAGCTTTAAGCTTATAAAGACGAAGCTGAAAGCAAAAGAAATAGCTTAGCTAAAAAGCATAGTTAATAAGCTTAGCTAAAAAGCTTAGTTA
>VICI01001448.1:0-22544 GCA_019593645.1 Akabosia matsudoensis
CTCTGGCATCCGGCATCCAGGCATCCAGGCATCCGGCATCCGACCCTAGCTCTGGCATCCAGGCATCCGGCATCCGACCCTAGCTCTGGCATCCAGGCATCCGGCATCCGACCCTAACTCTGGCATCCAGGCATCCATGCATCCGGCATCCAGCGGCATCCGGCATCCGGATGCCTGAACACCTCTGGATGCAGCTTATAAGCGTCGATTTGTCAGGAAATTTGCCTCAAGTCACATTTAAATTAAAGGAAGTGTAGTCATGTGACTTTTTTTAAACTTGTGACTATTTTGCATCGGTTGACCTTAGTTATATCATAAGTACTGTTTTATATTTTAAAAATGTTTGGTAACAACAGTTAAGCAATGGGTTTTAATGTCATAGAGCCAAAAAATCGTTTTCTATCCTTACCGACCAAATTTTGCATTTTCACATATAACTGAATTAAATATTCCGAAGCATCGTATATATGTTATACAGTTCATAATTTCCTCACACGTTCCCAGTCACTATGAATTATCCACCAATTTATACACTAACGTCGAGGGCTATTCATGTGACCATTATTGCATAAATGAATAATCTCAACTTTTGAACCTAAACCTTTTCTGAATGTTAGTTGAAGACATAAAAATCTACCAATTTCATCACTCGTGTATGTTTACTTGTTATATAATTACGTCTACAGTAGCAATTCATTATCCCATGATTCAGGATTTTGCCTAGAACCGATTAAGATAATGACCCTTAAATTGAAACAATCAAGTCGGAAGTCTATGCTTACATTTAGGAGCTTTTTTAAAAATGTAGACAGGGATATATGATGTCAGTTGCTTTTGCACAAAGTGTAGAAGACATGGACTTCGAAAGCTACTGATAAATGGTTGCCTGGACCGGACACATACAGGCCCTATCTATGATATGGTGGAGGTTAGATTCCTGCGGTGCTAAACGAAGGTAACTTTATGTATTGTTTGTATGTAATAATGCTGTATCTATTTTCATGGAAACCTTCACAGAGTATTTCTCTCTCAAAAGATTCAGCACTTGTTCGCATTTTTCTTTGGCTATCTTGCTGTCATATCTTTAATTATAACTTGATATGCTTCTGACAATAAATAGCCGTTACTTTGACTTCTCCAGATTTTTTTCGAGATGCTTCAGAAACGCAGACGTTTTGATTTGACGATCGATTGGGTTGTTTCATGGTTAATTTGATTGGTTTTCTCAAGAGTTGTGACTTGATATACTGTGAGAGTTGAGTAAGCTCAACTTCCACAGTCTCACACTAGTACTAATATAGGTAGCGAGTTTTTAAAAAAACTTGTGATATGATACAATTTTGAATTTTACTATCATTAGGTCTAATATCATAAATAGCAGTTCAATGCCGAAAAGAAAAAAAAATAATTGCATGTTCAGCTTTCTTAGCATTCTGTAGTTGCATCTTTTGCAAATATTATGTTGATTTTGCATTAGTAGCCAATTTAAACGTTTCAATTTAATTTTGTAAATAAACGTTACGTGAGCCTTCCTTTCCTATACTCATTATTATGATAATTGTATCCCTTTCAATTCGTACTCAAAACTAACCCAGCATAATATAAAAACATGAGTTAAGCTAGCCAGAGGCGGAAAAGTGATTTCTCCATAAGATATACCCACTTATATCACCACACAACTTTTCCCACTTAAAACTCGCCAACAGTGTACAAACTCTATGATAGGTGTTGTTTGGTTTTGCAAAGGTTTTCTTCGTTTTTCTCCTCGCGATGTTGAAATAGCGGATAAAGTCCAATGGTTATATTGGAGCAGAAATGGTTTTTCGCCCGTGAAAAGACTTTCCCGTGATATAGCCAGCCACTGTCCCTTACCCTCACAACAGCCCGTACACAATGATGCTGCAACTTTTCAGCCTTTTTTCTTTTGTTAGTTTAGTTTTTCAAGTAAATGCATATAAGCAGATGGTTAAAGAAGTGGTGAGGAGTGAGTAAATTGTGTGAAGAGCACTAAAAAGAGAAAAGAGAGTGTAGGAGTTCTAGGAGATGCTTGACTAAATGGACCGTTTGCTTCCTTGATTTAATGCTCTACGCAATTTTACAGACGGCTTACATGCCCCTTCTCACTGTCACACGACATATTATTCTTGCTACTCTTCACTTCTTATTTTCTCTTTCACTTTATTTCTCTCTCTCCCCGATTCTGTCATCCTGTTTAACGTTAATGGCAATAACACCAACTTGCACTTTCTCTCTCCATTTTATCTCATTCTTGAAGCCATGCGTATGTACTTTTGTGTACAACTACAACATATAAATTGCATTTACAATCTAGATATTTATATGTCTTGCCATTTCATGTAAAAATGTGTTTATACACGACTCCAATGCAGGGAATGGGTAAAGATGGCCAGAGAAGTGGGAGGGTGAAGATTGTGTAAGACAGAAAAGAACCATGCATACTTCAATGCTTAGGTTTGCTTAAGTGTTTTCTGCACTCTTATCTCTTCTTTCCTTTTTTCTCTGTTATTTAATTTAGGAAAGAACCGTATTCCGGAGTGAAATGGTTTACTAATTTCATTGTCACTTCGCGACAAGCAAAACTCATCTCGATAATGGTTTTTTGAGATTTAAAAAATGGGCTATATCGGTTTACCCAGAGAAATAAGTAGCGTTTTCAATACTCTTATTTTGTCATTTGCAATTGGCACGTCAACACTTACGGAAGCACTTAGAAGGAATCTATTCTTCCCACAATGCAACATGTTTCTAATTTCAACGAAGGATTATCTAGATACCGAATAAAAGAATAACTCTAATTAAATATTTTTGATGATTCAAAAGATGCCACACTTTTTCGGATTTTGTGGTCACAAGATTTTGTTGTTCTTTATTAGTTGCAAGGAGAAAGTCTTCTTTCACTTACTAATGTGTGCGTTCAAACGCAATACTCATATCTAATAGTTTGGTGTAAGCTATTATCACTGATATTGTTTAGAACACATCTCCTCCGTCAAAAAGATGCTTGGTAGATCATTTATATATGATGATATACCATCAAAAAATTAAAATTAAAACAAATACTACTTGTATTTGTGTAAAGAAAATTCTAGACCGTCTACGAATTTTTTTAAAGACTAAAGGTACATAAACGGATAACTTGTAATGAGGAGCGATTGGGAGAAAGTCATATAAATTAACTGCATGGCTGCATACAATAGTAGCAGAGTAGAGTAGTATATAGTATAAGGATTGTTTATAAACGACGTAGAATGTAATGTAACCCAAGTAATATGAACGGGTGTGTTTCTGGAGGAAATAAGTTAGGAAATACTGGGCCAGTACAAAGCTGAGTAAGAACTTATTCAAGGGAAGTTTGTCGACGAACACTACTCAAGTTTACATTACAAAGGCGTAAATGTTAGTTTTTGGACAATTTTCTTTGGTTTAATGGGCTCTGTCCTAATGGAGCTAATTCGACTAAGGAGATGAAATGAGTAACTGGAGTGGAAATAAATTTAATGAATTCGTTAAGTCTTTCCCTTTTTCACAGTTGTTTGCCTGCTCGCACTCTTTTCTGTTCGCGATGAGTTGGTCTTCTTTTGTTTTTACTGTGCACACGCGTGGTTGAACTTATTTTGAAATAGAACGGTAGACTTGGGGCTACTCCTGCTTTGTTAGTAGTACCCGAAAACAGACAAACTATTCTGGGAAAATATTTTTCTGACAAGGAAAACGAAGATTTGGTAGAGATGAGGAAACATACAGCCCATTCAGATATAAAGGTTTTTATGTTGCCAAAGACGATAATTGAATGAGGAAACTGAAGAAGAGCAAGAAACTGACGGATATTATTATATGCATGAGATATGAAGTACAGAAAGAAGATGAAGAACTACGTAGCTAATAGTGTTAGGAGTCAGTAGAAAGTTAGGTTCAGCTATTCCCATAAGCATCAGTAGAATGTTTGAAAATATGCATATTCAATAAAAGTTCCTTTGTGTTAGTAAAACCTACTTTGATTTTTAAGTAGGTAAAACTACCGTGATTACGTAGTTTTTGTGGAATTAGGGGATTTCATTGAAATATCAGTCAAAATACGCGCAATATTGAATATACCACAATTACATGATAAATATTAATCTATATAACAAAAATACATGTCAATTGTTCTTATACGATCAGTCAGAAGTTAAAAAATAATACATCTCAGTGCTAGCACACGAAATTCAATGCTAATGAAGATATCTGCTGTGAATCTATAAAAACTAGTATAGTTAATGTAATCTGTGACTTTTAATGTGTCTACTAAGCGAAGTTGAATTTACTACCTCTGTAATACTTACGCTACTATATCCTGAACAATTCGAATTGCTAAAATTATATTTTCCTGGCAGATGTAACTAAATGTGTTTGGCTAAATTTATGTAAATATTGATTTTGGCTAAAGCTTGATGTAATTTGAATAATATTGATATCATTCTTTATTGTAGTAAATACTGTACTTTAAATACAGTATGCGTATATATGTGTACAACTACAGAATTTTAAAGCCTTTTTGAAACTTTGAATCATAAAAAATGTTTTTCAGTTTCGAGATCCGTTACAAGGGCTATTTTGTGCTTTCGGAAAAGGTATTATGGACTATAAGGGCATAAAAAGTCATGGCAGTGAACACTCAGGAAGAATCATATTCCAGAGAAACAGTAAAGAGGAAAAGATGCGATAAGCTCACTTTTGATTGAAGTGGTTTGTTCATTTTCTTTCCCTCTTTATGTATGACACTGATCAATTCAAGAGCTGTTAAATTTCACTTGACAGGCAAGGGGTATATGTGGTGTGAGTGTCAAAAACTAATTTTTCAACGTGCTCTGATAATCCTCTCCGTCAGCGTCACCATTCACTTATGATACAAACTCGTATCTTTCCTTTCTCTTCCTTTATCCAATCATCTCTATAACATTTACGCTCACACAGCGCAATTTTTTTGTACATAATAAGAACAGATTTCGACTTACATGAGGAAATGGCTATGCCTAGCATCAAACTGCGTAATAAAATAAGCTGCAAACTGTGTACAAAATCATGAAAATCCCCCTGCAAACTCAATTTAAAAATGGAAATCATGGCCATTTTTCTCTCTCTCACACACACATACTTCAGCGCAATTCGACTTGAAGCGGCCTCTCACTTTGTTGAGGCTCCTTGCACGACTCAAGTTGATGTGTAGGAATGTGTAGTTGCATGCAAACCATCAACCATAAATACAACCAACCATAGGTATGAACCGTTGACAGAATAAGTATTCCACTTCTGTTAAATATACGCCCTTCTACAATATATATTTTGGCTGGTTATTCATTTCACTTTACGGCCTCGGGTTTCCGGTTCTACCAGAAGTGTGCGTAATTATAGAATTAATCTAATATATGATAAAAATCTATTTCTCGTTGAGAAATTTTTCCCGTATACCTGTTGTAACAATTATCAGTATGTTTGGACATGGCGCGCAATATACATGGCCGGAAATTCAGTCGAATGGCGAGCTTTCACTTACTGTTGGCATTTCATATAGCTATATGCGAAAACTCATTCCAAGCTGAAAAACCGAAATATCCTACTTTTCTGTGAAGTAAGTGACGCAGTGGCTTGGTTTTAGAACTAATTTTCTTCGAAGGTGTTCGAAGTTTATCAGAAGTAGAAAAAATGCATGTGACCGGATAACCACAAAGGTATGCCCACATATGCCATAGAATTGTTTGTCAGATGTCTTGTTGGTAAGACGACATTGCTGTATCCTGTTTTAACATTCCAAGATGCCTTTCCCTTTTTACTTTTTTGTGCTTTATGTTTTGGGATTTGTTGTGATGATGTCCAGAAATGTGTTTAGATGTGGTAGTGGCTCCACTCAAATAATTCTTTGAGGATATTGCTCTTCTGGTTAATGTTTATTCATTTTTGTGTGGTCGAACCGAAAACAGGATTAATCGAATACTCGTTGAGCGTGTTGTTCAATAACTCCTCTGTACATAAGTACAAGACATAATAATTTTTTTACATTTCAAAAATTGTACAAGAAAGAAAGCAATGGTAGACATTCCATCGGTATTTTTGTATGACTTCTCTTGGCAGAGTATTCAAACTGTCAGGATGCCTAGTTTGTGTTTGAGGAAGACTGGCAAAATGGTAGTACATATGTGAAATCACAAGGCGCAGCACAGCAGTCTTGTATTGTATCAGCTCCTAAAATTGGTCTACCCGCTTGGTAAAATGTTGAGATATTCCATCAAATAAAAGTATCCTAAAAACGGAGTATTCTAAGATGGGAGGGAGGATCTGAAATACTTTGTCCCGAAATTGCTAACAGCTACTTACAATTAGATTTGGTATAGGACACTTATGTTACTTTGAACAGTTGACGAGTAATATTGCTCAGCGGATTTGGATTATAATCGAACGATTTTAGTATTCCGTAGCTGAACAATGTATTGATTTCGACGCGTTTGTCTGTCTGTCCTTCTGTGGACGCTCTAAACACCGTGTGGTTTGACCAATATTGTTCAAAATGGGGTTACGCTGCTTTTCGTAACTGTCAAGAACCATATTGATTCCTAGCCAAATCGATCAAAATTAGGCTGGGTTTAGTTAGAGATCAACTTCTTTTTTGAATTTGTTTTTTTAAAATTTTTTATAGATTATGGTATCACATTATATTTTTAAGTAAAAAATAACCATATTAATTGGCTGTGGGCGGCCGAATTGGGTTATGTAAAAAAACGTTTTTACTTACTGTTGCTTTCTTCATTTTCGTGTCTGACTTGCCTTCAGCTACATCATTAAACCTGTGGTTTCACAGCATTTATTATCGTATCAATCACCATTGAGTAATTACGGACTTAACTTTTGAGATAGACTTCTACGTTTCAATTTGGCCTTTCTCAGATACAAAGTTTTCGTTGGTATCCAGCTTTAGCATCAATATAAATGCAAAATGTTGTATATAAAGCCTTAAGTCTGATGAACCATGGTTTTCTCATATCACCTTGCTATATTGACTTTTATGATTACTTGGTATGTCCACTAGTGGAACTCCTGACTACTGGTCTAAGAAGCAAGATACATTGTTAATATAATACAAATACAAGTGAACGGAAGAAATCAAAAATATGAGAGTCGGTTGAGTGTACTTGCCATGCATGCGTGCATATAAACTGGTCCTTTGCTCAACAGTTTCTCTTGAGAATATATTATTTTTGTGTGTAAAAAGGAAAAGAAAAGAAGGGAAAGTGAAGAGAGAGAAATCATGGATCCCAAGTTGACTCACACTGTAATATATAATATAAGAATAAGCAAAGTCTGTTTTGGCGTGTCTCAAAATCAATTTGTGCTCACGCCTGATTGCCTTCAGTAATTGAATGCCGCTGCTGCCGACTTTGAATGAATACTACGCAGGAACGTACGTGTAGGACGGTTTTTCTGCTAAAAAAATCGGAGAAGAGGGCAAATCTGTATGTATCCTTGTGGTAGTTGCATGCTGCTAGTAATATTGTTGTACTATTAGTGTTAGCTAAAAAGCAATGATGGCAGATCTTCATATTGGAGAAAAGAAAAAGGACGACGCAAAATGCTTCCATTTTTTCCTTTTTCTTCACGTGATTGAACTTTTTTTCATGACTTTACTACTCTATATGACGGTTGCAGTTTTTTATTTGTATGCATGCATGATGTTGACTCTGGGATAGTTTTGGTCTGGTATGCTGTTGGTTGGTGGATCATTCTAATCTCCAGTGTTATAGTGATGGTGAATGAGTTGCACTATCTGGATTTCCATTCTTTTCAGGGAGATCATTCACAAATATAGATGCAATATGTATGGGAGACACTCTCTCTCAGAAATGTGTGCTACATAGTATTCCTAACTCCAAGACAAACAAGACATTTTATTACCGAAGAGGAGATGGATTGTAAAATGATAGTAGAAGAAAACAGAAAAGAAGGAAAATTGTGTTCGCCAATTTTAGTGGAGCTTTCTTGTCAGCGCCGCTTTCGGAAGCACAAAAATTGGTTTTCCTTGTTTCACATAATTACCAGTTATACAAGAACGTTCTGTTTCTGAAATGAATTAAATTTGTAACCGAAAAGGCTTTACCATTGGTTACATTGTTGGCTACAAAATTGATTGAAATTTTTCATCCATTTCGGCAATATTGGAGAACATTTTAACCTGAAGACTTTTTATTCAACACGAGGTGACGTTTCAGTTCCTTTCTGTGAACCATCATCAGACGAAAAAGCTCTAAAGAAAAGAAACAGGAATAGAATAAGAATCCTAATTAATTATCTTTTGAAATATCCTCCTCTGCATTTTCTCCTTAGCGAATCTGTATTTATGTTTACAAAGCAATTGAAATTTTATTGGGTAATAGAATAGGCGATTTTGGATTTAATACAGTGTGAAACGAAAACGTACCTGAAAAATGGGGATTTTTGGATTGGCAGTTGTTAAATCCAGTACTTTGTAATATTACTTTGTCATTACATAGTTCGTACTTTTACAAACGACCATTTTATAATTCTGTACCGTACAGACCGCTTTGTAATGGTCGCTAAATCCTAGAGTAATTGGTATCATGAACGTTGTTGATTTGAGTAACCAACAAGAGTAACCTCGTTAACGAAAGCCAGAACACACAGTAAAGTCTGATAGGGATAAGTATCGGGATTATCTGGAAAACTATGAAAATTTTACTTTCATGTAACTCGGATTTAAAGTTAACTCTTCAGGAAGACGTCATCAATAGCAGGCTATCATGGCGTATACTAGTAAGTGTGGTTAGTATAGGTATCATATTTACTATTTACGTATATCGTAAGATATCTGTAATACATAGATGATTGGTGTAGATGTATGCTTCGTATAATCAAGCAATTACTTTAGCAATAATTTGTCTCAGCTCAGTCAGTCGGAGAAAGTGGTGTGGGAGCCAATTTAATTTTTGGAAATCACCCACTGACAAGAGATAAGTGGATGATTTGGGAAATGGTATTATGGGGAGAGTTTGTTGTAATAATCTTCCTGTTATTACCAAGCCATTCTCCATTACAGCTACTATCAGTCCCGAACTGGCACAGTGAGTTTCTCTACTGCCAGAGTACATACCTCTAGCTACAATAATATGTGCATATAAACTTTAGCGGAGTAGCTGCGAGACGAAGACAACAGGGCCTCTTTTTATTACTATCTAGCAAAGACATGGAGAAAGTTCAGTATTGTCTTTTGGTCTAGATCTTCTTGGGCTGGTACGTTTTCACAGGACAGGATGGCGTATGAGTTGTTCCTTGTATCAGAATTATAGCATTGTTGAAGGAAAGCAGAGAGTGTGGGAAAAGAGCGATATTGTAGTGACGGAAAAAAGAAAGAGCTGGAGGAGCGACGAAGAAAAAGGAAAGGAGCAAGATAAAACAAGAGATAGCGAAGAAAGCCGCCTTGAAAATTTCATCTTGTGATGATGAAGCGTTTGGTAGATTATGTCGGGTTTTTTACGGAAAGACTTTGGGATCGTAAATGAAAGTAAAACTAATTTGTGAGTGCTAACAACCCGTAACTTGCTCAAATTGTGAGACAATCCAGCTAGGATCTACATTACTAAATAATGTTCTAGAAAATTGCTAACTGTTTTTGATACTCCGAAAATCCTTTACAAGTCGTGATGGTTATACCAGAGAAAAATTAACACTACATCGTTATCTACTATTGGTTTAATATCGAAGACCCATAAGTGCAGCTACCGACACTAATTATAATTTGTACTTGGCGAGGTTAATTATAAGAGTTAACCTTTTATGGCCACTGTGAACAAGGCGTTTAATAATAGGCCAACCAGAAATCCTAGGTTGAAATGTACTGTCTACTGCCTCAACACATCAGTATCCTGTATACACAATTCAAGTAATTACTGCCAGAAGAAAGCTTCTTGGAAGGGGAACGACGATACGAAATGGACGCAAAATTAGATTATTTGGGGATTATGATAGCGAGCACATGAGTTTATTTTAGAATCAATACTTTTCGTTCTTTTTATGCTTCAATATATAAATGCGAATATATTTGTTATCTGCCGACGGGAAAAAGAAGCATTTGCTTGATAAACCTTCGGAATGTAATAAGAGCAATGCGCTATGGGCATATCAAGTCAATATATTACTTGTGACTCTACGAGTGGACAGTCGTAAAACATAACTGTTTCATGTGGCTCTCCATCCTTCCGTATTAGATACACATAGTTTTGTGGCAGGATAAATGGATTTCCCTTTTTTTTTCAAGCAACTTCGTTTTTTACAAGAAACGATAAGTTTTAATTTTTGCGTGAGCTGAGGCAATCAATCTTTGGAGAAAATGAGCTTCTGATCTCTTGGTAAAGAAGAAGATCTTGTTAGGAAGAAAAGTGGCCATCTGAAAGGTGAAAGGGGCGTAAGATGCTCACAAAGCGGTTCTATGCTGAAATATCAGCTAGACCAGATAGTGACAAATGAGGAATAAAAGACACAGACCAGAATTGAGGTGGTTGGTTACTAGAGTTCAGCAACATGAGCACGTATCACCAAAACCACAACTACATAATAAAACAATGACTACAGATATATATTCCTTTAATATAATTGCCCCTACATATCATTGCAATTTTACCTAGAAAATACAATCGTGGGAGCTACTCTATCATTTGGATCGCAATATTCAATAGATGTAGTTTAAAAACAGGAAAAAATGAAAAATTACTGCTAATGACTACCCAAATTAGGTGAAATTTCTGTATATTTGTGAAATAGTATTAGAGTTGCTACCTTGGAGGAAGATTTATTCGTACAATAAAGAAAATAGCATTATTTTCTTCTCCTTTTTGTATGTTTTCTGTTCTTTAGTTTATGATGAGAATGATGTAAAAGCATAAGGCGACAGTTTATTACGTTGTTTGGATTTCAAGAGTGAATGTTCCTCTAGAATATCCATGAACTGCAGGAATGGAATTGGAAGAGATAGTATTTCCTGTTGAATTTGATACTTTCTTTTCGGTTTTGTTTCGATAAAGAATCATTTTGTTTAAGTTGGGCATAGTTATCTGCAAGTGGAGAAAAAACAAGTTACCGTAGAAAAACTGTTTCTAGTGAAAATGATCATTTACTTACACCGAGGGAGACGCACGTTTTCCTTTGATTACTTTGATAATTGAAGATTTATTGGGAAATCCCTGTTCTGGAAAAAATACCGAGTGGGTGAGGTGATGTATCAGAAAAAGAACTGATGTGAAGCTGATAATATGAGTTTATTGCATCATATACAACACATAGTTTATACAACATAATGCACAGTAGGGCTTCCAGGAGACCACTATCAGACAGAGATGTAGATAGAAATATGTCTTCAGGTGCTGGTAGTCGAACAAAAGTAAATGTTCAAGGAGGTGAAAAAGCCTTCAGACTGGTAAACATTTTGTTCCTCAGTATCATTACAGCTTTTTTTCGTGGTGGCTCTGGTTTTCTTATAAAGATGTATACGTAGATACGAAAGTATAAGTGGAGGAGAGACATTGATAAGTTAATGCTTTGACGGCAGCTGTACAACTAAACTTGTTGTTATCCAAAAATCTGTTGGCCAGGCGCAGCCGAAATCCAATAAGTACATTATAACGGTCATAGTTATAAACTGGCTTCTTCCGTTTGGTGAATGGGAACTCGAGAGCATCATGACAGTAATACTTGTGTACGTTGATGCGTAATTGTATCAGAACACATAATGCAATAGGTTAAATTGATATAAATGATAGGTAGAAAATGCAAGAACTGTACAGTTTTCTTTCAATAAAACTGCTGTGTGCTTTATTCTGAATGAGTTATGCTTAGTAGAGAGTAGAGAAATGTCTGCGAACATACTTCGCTGAACGCTTCGCTATATTAAAAAGTGCGGTGCCAGGTGGAATCACGTCGTTGTTGTTGCTGTTCTTGGTGGACTCTGTGAGCAAGCTTCTCGTAAAATCAAATTACACTGAAAGGAAACCCAAAATAAATAAGTATAGGGGAAATAAATCAATCATATTATATTTTCGAAAGTACATTAAAAGCATTTACTTAATAATAAACACGCCACTTCATAGAAAGATTTGATATTTTTCCTCCTGCTGTTACTTGACGTAATATAATAGCAATGAAAAAACAAATGTTCTAATTAAATAAAAGTTATAATGAAAGTGACTGAGACTGAATGCATATACATACATGACAATGGTCGGACAAAAAACTCTTTCATTATTATTATTATAAGTGCCCTTTCCAGAGCTTATTGCTTCGAGCTAAATGAAGAGATTGTAGCAGAGTGAAAGTTTACCAGTGGCCGAGCACACTATTCATGAGACGGAAGGAAAACAAACTGATGTATGGTAGTTTTAGTTTTATTTTAGAAAGAACGACTCCGTATAATACGTATATCTGCATGGATTCTGCTTTTCGTAACCAATTATGGAAGGAACGCTGTACTTCAGTCAGTGTGCTTGACTTAAAAGTTAATTAGCGCTGACTTTTGTAACTCTACTTTGGGAAAGTAGAAAGCCGAAGAAATAAATGAGTTTTTTTACATTCTGTTCACGACCTCACACGATATTGCATACAAAATTAAAGAAGCAACAGCATAAAAACCTCCTTGCTTTCTCTGCCTTCTTCCACTACTCACTCACAAACTTCTACCACACACCACCACATCGCCATCATCACACTATACCGTTTACCATAACGCAGTGTATAATCACTACTTCTCCCAACATCGCTGTAATATAGAGTTTCGCCACTCAGCAGCTTCTACGACTACTTCCACTGGTAGTAATGACGGTGAGCAAAGTAATAACCTGAGAAGAAGAGGAGAAAACGAGAATTGCCTGGAGAAGGCGGAAAAGGGGAAACGAGAAAAATTCATTAAAAGTTCATCTCGCTTCTTGTGTATCAATATTAATTAGTATTGAGGGAACAATTAGAAATTATTAGAAAGTTAATTGTTTTCTCTTTTTATGTCAGGGATATTTTGATGAAGGATAAAAAATTCATTTAGTGTTAAGGTTTTTAGTGCAGGTGTGCACATGTATTCATAGTATGACTGGATTGCAAGGGTGTGTACGGTAATACTACTTAGATAGTTTAAACGTTTATAATAAAGCTTTCTTTTAAAGAGGAAATAGAATGTGAAACAATTTCTAGGCATTCAAACGCATATTCAAGAATGAGATTAGCTTATTTTGGAAAATTGTTATTGCTCTATTAAATGATCATTAATTGATTTCTGTAATGAATATAAACTCCTATGTCTTGCACGCATTTCGTGTAATGAATTTCGTTCAGACTTTTCATCTAATCTGCAAGTTTTCAGGACAATATGTGACTACAGCCTATGAAAGACGCGAGCTCGGCGTATTTCTCTAAACGATAAAATTATGTAAACTATGCAGTTAGATTAAAGTATAAAATGGATTACCGAATACTGATGAGTCATCAATACTTGTAGCATCAAACAAATAAAGAAATGACTTAGACCAAGTGTTTTCTTGCAACTGTTACTGTAAACAAACAAATTTATATGGCCCGCTTACTTCCCGACCCTAACTGTGTGCAAGGGAATGTGAGTTGGAATGAAGAGCGCTACATGCACGCAGTACTATTCTCATGAAAATTTAGCTCATTCATGAGAAAAAAGCAATTTTCGGAAAAGGTTTTTCGACAGGATTAGGCAGCGTTTCAGGATGAGCTGGGAACAAAATTCATCCATTCAACATCTGACTACATTACATTTACACAAACAATATATATATCTTTCCTACTCCTTTAGGTAAAATAAGCATCAAGGATATAATAGGTAGTGGCGAAGATTTACTTGATATATTGGTTTGCATCACTTTGTATTCATTCTCTGTTTGATAACAGCGAAATGACGTTAAAGTAATAATCAAAAAGCTTTTTACCGATTTGTAACTTTTCTACTTTGGCTTTGATTGAAAGAAATATTCAGATGCTTGCAATGCGACATTTTAGAAATGGTAAAAGTTCAGAATCACACAAATGTTGCGGAGGAAGAATGATGGGTATTTTTTACTGAATGTTGATGACTTTGCACTTTCCCAATTGTGGAACGTCAAATGCCCATATTCCGGAGGTGATGCTAATTCAAGATTCAAATTGTAGTCATTTCAAAACTAAAAGAAGCAACGATTGAAGACGAGAAACTATGACAGATGTGAATGTATTTTTTGAATTGAATGTTATATGTTATAGATAGTGCGTTGTAAGTAAACATCAAATTGTTGATCTTTCCGTATGATACAAAATAATAAAATCTTTTAAAGTGGAGGAATTAAAGATGAGACTTGTTGGAAGCAAATTGTTTCCCCAATTAAAAGTAGCCAATGGATTCAACACTAAAAAGTCGTATTTTCCGGAATTCTCATCCGATTTTGGACAATCGACGAGCAGGATGCAGCCATTGAATGAATTGCATTTTCTTCCTATGGGTAATTCAGTTCCACAAAAAATGTAGCCACTCTCGCTACCTTTATTTGACCAGTATTCCTTCATGCAGAAAATTGAATTTTCTTGCAGAATTCAGAAAATGAAAAGTGAATTCAGACAAATATAGAAAAGTGCACATGTTTTGCCTATGAGGTACAATAAAAAGTCTGTAAAAATGCTTACAAAAACATTCTTACAAAAAGGTTGTATTACTCACGAGAATCTACAGCAATTGTACTTTCTCCTGCTTTTTTCGAAAAGGAATACGTGTGATGCAACCAGGAAAGGGGACAACAATTCAGGAAATTACTTACTTAAGTAAAAAACAATATTTGACTGGCAATAGAAGTGGAAACAGAAAAAAGGGAAAAGGAAGGGAACACATCATGTTCTGCTTCAATATGATTTGCAAGCGAACAGAACTACTGGTGTTTCTTGAAGTAGCTGTACAAAACATATACGCCATTTACTCACCAAAAACTTTTGTCAAGGAAAGGCGATAATAAAAATCTAGAGAATGTTATCTTCAATTTTTCATGTACATCTAGTGTTCACATTTAAGGATATACTAGCTGTACACCTTATGAAACAAAATTCCTTCATACTCTTACTTTCATCCTGAGTATTATTTACTGTCTCTTTTTCTATTTTATACTCTGGTTGGATGGGTAGTTGCCCGGAAAAAGCAGATGAATTGTTTTTGCTGAGCATTATGAGCAAACACAGTTCTTATTTAGCCTTTACTTTATTTCCGAGATTGTAATGGAGAACGTTCGTTTAGAATCAACAGGATAGTAGCCACTGGTGTGTAAACTCTTTCCACTAAGTTTTCGTTCATATGTGGTCTCCTGTCTCCTACGTAAAATCTCGTAGCCCTGATATGTCACAGCGTCGATAATGATAAGATTGAAGAAATAAGCTATTGCATATCTTTCTTACAGAATTTGTGCCGAGGTAGTGGCCAAAACCATTCTCCCAAAAGGTCAATAATATAAAAGCTCAATAATACGCATGTTTTCAATGACATTCACTGTACACAGAAAATTAAACGAATCCATGGCATAAGTCAATAGGTGGCTTCAATTTTTTGGTAAAAGTGTTGATCCTTTATTTGTTTGGAAAATCTTGACGATTGTAATTTAGTAAGAGGCCAAATAAATAGTGAATAAAGAAAGAGCACGTTTAATATCTATTATACATACGTCTCACGATACATATCTATTATAGATAAACGTGACATGTTGATGGGTTGGTGGCGAAATCTTAATGTACAGAGTTACACATAAACTTTTTTTTTCATTCATGCATATTACCTGTTCGTACTTGTTGACCTTTTATGGTGAGCTATGAAAGTGTAACTCTGTGCGACCTCGTATATCCTCCTTGGATTACCAAAAACACGTTGCGAGTTGTGACTGCAAAAGAAAAACAACCACATTGATGCTGTTGCAATAATGATAAGCAGAAAAGGAGAGTAAAGAGCATGTTGATCGCAGGAATTTTGTGTTTACCGATTTCTAAGATGTTCGCGTAGAGATCTAATGAAAATCACAAAACGCAGTACCGAGCAATTAGCATAGCTTGTCTGCAAGCAAATCCTAAGATGCTCTCTGTTACCACCTTGTTCCAGTCACATTTTGCGAACGCTCACGGAAGAAACCAGTATTTCAAGCAACCGACCAGCGGAAGCATTTCAGGAAGAAAACTATGCAGTGGTTCTGTTTTCCCGTTATGTTTCGGTTTAAAAAAATACGACCTTTATAGATACATACATGCATTCAAAAAAGAAGCAGATGAATCTTTCAAATGAGTACTATCGCCGGATTTGGTCGTGACACGGAATTTTAATTTTACCCAGTACAAAGCATTCAAAAAAATCAAATTTTCTATTAATTAATTTGATATATTATTTTTTCCAGGTAACCGACGAAGTTGACAGGGTATGATATAGGGGAAAGTTGACTGGTACCACTCATTAGGTGCTGGAAGTATATGACTGACCTAGGAACACGAATTCTACCGGCAAGATGCACAATACTGAAGTTAAATCAGAAGTAGTCGTGCAACATCACCAAGATCAAGGTCCTCAACATAGCCAAGCAACTGGTACGTACCGACACGTAATCGTAATCATGAACTTTCTTTCCATCTCCAACAATGTCTCACAATTAGTTCCGGTATCCTAATAGGTTTTTATAGGAATTTTAAAAAAGCTATGATATGTAATTTTCATGTAATTTTCAGTGAATTATTGTACTAATATTTTTCTTAAATGCATCATCAAAAATTCAGACGAAGAAACGAAAGTTGAATGTGTTCCAAAGATTGAGGACTGTTTAAAAACTATAACTCATATTTCTTTTGACGCCCTTTAGAGGTAGAACTTTTGTTTGGCGTTACATTCTCCAAGTTTTTGTAACTTTTGTATGATTAAAGTGTGCTGAGGCATTCGGTTCCACTTCTCCTTTCTACACTTTCAGATTGAAAACATTCATGTTTCATGCACAAGATAATCGTCATCATGTTACATTCAGTAGTGTACCTTTTTCTGCTCGTTTCGACGTCATTCCATTCTGCTTAGCGCTTTACCTAATCTAATAAAGTCGTGGGAGCGTGAAATGGCATTTCCCTTATTATCTCTTACTTCTATCAAATGTCAATTGGCTTACTTTCTCTGTGCATCTCGTCTCTCTTGCTTCATTCATTTGATTTATTGTTTGTAAGTTCAGTTGTTGAAAACGGTTGCTAAGAACTCCTATTAACAGCGGAAAGTTTGTTACCTTTGTCCGCAGCAGTAAAAAATTGGCTTGGTTTTGGGTGAACTCTATTTCAGTCTAGGCTACACTCACCTATTCGTTCATGGCAAAGTTTCAAATCTATTGGAATGAGTCTCTTTCTCGACAATAAAGTCTGTAAAATTACAGCTATGATGACGAAGCTGAAGGCAAATCAGACAAAAAAAAAAGAAAAAAGCGAAGAAAAACCAACTAAAAGAAAAAAGCGGAAAACAAACATTGGCCAATCAGCTCTCTGTGTTCATAAATTGCAGTGAAAGACCCTTAATGAGAGCTTTCCAGGGATATACCACTCCACATAACTATGCCCAAGCAACTAACAAGGAAACTCACTCAGTGGGTTATTCTATTTTGACCGGAAATGTGTAAATACATATGTTTTCGACTACGGAGAACAAGATAGGATAGGTCATTTTCCCTAGTAGATCCCCAGTGCGGAGTTAAAACATTGCACACATGCATAGGGTACTATGCGCTCGAATACATATGATCGTGAAATATTGCCAGTTGTACAGGGTTTGCTTTAAAACTTAAAAATTATGTTTTCGAGGAAGTAGAAAAACATTTGAAATGTCGTTACCCTGTTCAAGAGATGTGAGGTATTATTAGGAGTATCGAATATAATAGCAAAAAAAATTAGCAATACTCTTCCAGTTAGGCTGTAAATATTGACTACCGAGCACGGTGGCCTACGTTCTGTTACCTATGCTTTATGTCACCTGACCATTAATTTGTTTGTTTTACAGTGTCTGAACACTGAATATTTGTTTAGTTACATCATAAAGTAAATAGTAGCAGCACAGAAGCATTTGGGAGCATAGTAGCCTGTGCATGTAGCGCACAATAAGTTGGCTATAATTCCGCACTGGGCACCCACTAGGGAAAATGACCTATCATCTCTTCTTCTCCGTAGTCGAAAACATATGTATTCACACATTTTCGGTCGAAATCGAATAACCCACTGAATGAGTTTCCTTGTAAGTTGAACCCTGACCCGCTATTAACACTTCGCGAATCGAGCTAAAAGCTATAGGAGTCTTTCCACCAGAAACATAAAGCATAGCTCCATCAGGGTTAGTCAAAATCGGAGTACACCCAAGTAATTGTAGCAAAATAAATGTACTCAGTGTGTACTATCGAAATGAGCGATGAAATTTTTTGACCAGTTACGAAGCAGTATCTTCAACTCTCGTTACCCCGTAACTCGCCAACTTTTCGAAATTAGACCCAAGCAATTTAAGCAAAATTAATGCACTCAATAATGTATCGAAATACGCAATAATATGTTTGTCTTATTTACGAAGTTTTATCGTCAACTTTCGTCACCCCGTGCCTCGTGAACGTGACAACTTGAAACTTTGTCAGCCAGACCCTTGTCCATCGACGCTTATGCATGGAAAATATTAACACTGGGCGCATCGTAGTTTAGAGATTATAACACTTAAAGACGGACAGACAGACAGAAGAAGCGATCCTATAAAGCAGCCTTCGCTACTTAATAAAAGCGTGGCCGACATAAACATGGTGTTGCTATTCCGTCCATGTCCATGGACGAGCGGAATTATGGCAGCAGATTTTCATTAAAGTGCACGTTTTTTTGTGTTCCACGGCAGCTGGAATCAGATAAGCCATGGCAGGTCAAACATGTGCTGTGTATGGTACTGTATACCTTGTGAATCGTCCTCGGACAGACAGACGAACTCATCGATTCCATGATTTGCTGAAGAAAGTTCAGTGTCGTAATAAAGCGAACGGAACAAGGAACAATGCGAAAAATATTAATAATAGAATATGCGTAGACGGAAACCTATGTGTTTCTCTTTGAGTACAATGCTTAGAACCTAATTAATTGAAAAGTAGCAATATATATAGCAGGCAAAAAATAGACGATATTTTAACGATTTGGGGGTTAATTTGTGTTATTTCAAGCGTCAATGTTGTTCTACCTGTGACATTAACCATCGGTTTATTTTTAGATCGCCTTTTACGTTTAAATAACATGTTTGGCACCTCCCTAAATGTGAGTAAGTCATCCATCCGTTCTGTCACTACCTGCTTCTAGTGCTTCTGATATGTCTCGGGTGATTTTAGTTTTGGCCCATCAAAATCTCAATTCCATCATGGTTGAATAAAAAAGTAGCGGTCTTAATGGCACGACTTCTTATGCCGTTGATTTTTTGTCTGATACTTGTTATTACATATTTTGTTCAATCCTCGGATTAGGCATCCTGCACGGGTGTAGATAAGAGACTGTTTGTTTGATAGGGTGTCATAAAATTTGATTTCTATGTAGTGCATACAAAACTGAAGAGACTTCATTCAACATAGCCCCGATTGGCAGCATCAGTTGTAGTGAAGAGTATGCCCTGTGAACAAAACAAAACAATAATTAATAATAAATGTTTCTTTCGCAGATGCTTGATGTGAATTTTTAAGGATCGATAATTAACTACAATACGTGTACGTATTTAATTCATACTAAATTGAAAGGCAAGCCCAAGCCCCATGGGTGTATTCCCTTGGAATTCGTCAATGTTATGTGGGAGGTGAAGGTGAACAATTCCTGCAAGCGTATTATTTATTCGAAATACATGGATATGCGTGTTTGTTTTGTACTGGATCGACGGAAACTCTGATCATGTGTGCTTGGCATAAGCGACTAACTTTTTGATAAGAGTTTTATAACTTTGTTTATTCCTATTTCTGCCATCATTCCACCGTGAGCTAAATACTTTATACCATTGTAATTGACAAAGACCAAGTGTTTTTCCTCAGTAAAGCTCTTACAAATTGAACAATGTGTTTGATATCAAATATCAACAAAAATCTTTTACCGTCATGCCCTTCTTTGCATGCCTGACGTTGAGCAAGTTTTTTTGGTGAGCCAAATCTAAAGTAAACATCAGAAAATTATATGTTTAGAAGTTTTTTTTTCAGGAAAAGAATAAACTGGGGAAAAGAATGGTTGGAGGTGCTGCAAATTCAATTCTACTTTTACCTATTCAATTTCAAACCAGATTTTCTTGGAATATGATTGAACGATGTAATCTTGCACAGACATGGTTCAGTAAAATGCTTTTGTAAGAATGATTGACATAAATATTGCACATTTTTATAGTGCACTTACTCGTATAACACTTCCTTGCGTAGTTGTGTAGTAATCTATATGTCCTCATGAAAACATGCTATCAATTGTGCTGCATGCATATTTTTTTTACGTTAAAAGTGGAAAAGAGTCCAAGGAATTGGAAAGGGAAGAAGTGAAGTCTTCCTAGTTTCTATCTTTTTGAGCCGTTTACAGGCTACTTTCTTGAAATTGTGTACGTTGACTGTAATAGAAATAAAATATCACTCAGTAAAATGCCTTTTTTCGATTAGAGGTGAAAAATCGAATTAAGGGAAGTGAGGCAGACCAAGCAAGAAGACGTTGTAGAAATCCAATCGAACGTAACAAGAAAAAACCTTTATTTGTACAAAGCCTTCCATATCACATTTCCAGTATTTCTGGGAAAATTTGCATGAAGCAAATATAATTTGATTTTATAGCAACAATGTCCATTTCTTTGTGACATGTCCATAGGTTATCCACCGGTATAGAACTCCTTTTACTCCTAGTACATTTATAATTTGGATAATGTAATATGAAACTGTATGACGAACGCACCAATCACAGTAAGGCATATTTGTGTGTAATTATAAACATAGACAGAAGTGGATGGTTTCAAAATTGACTTCATTCGAGGGACGAGTGCATTTACGTCTTTTAAACGCCAAGTTAAAAATGCATTGGTTGTCTAATGGGCAAAGTCAGACTAACTACAAGTTGGTTACTTGGTATTTACAAAAAATGCTTTTATAAATAATAAAAATAACATTTGACTCATGTTGATTAGTGAGTGTCCTCATTTTAAACATGTACATATATGATATGCACAGTAACTTTTAGAAATTCTGGTCAAACGACATCGCGACGTTGATGTGAAAATATTTTCTCATTTTGATTGTGCGAAGCTGCTAGCAGTGAAAAGCAGAATTGTGTACTCACTTAAATTAGCTGGAAGTAGGAAATTGTGTAAGTTGCATTAAAAGAAAAGTCACATCGAAAACCTTCCGTATAATATGGTTTTCTCTCCTGATCTATCTACGTACATTCTTGAAAGATATCATAAACCTCTCTCAGGAGCTGATATTACTACTACCTAATGCATAAAGTTTGAGCTGCTTTATAGAAAATCAAGAGTATTTATGCCGCTCTTTACTCGCTGTGGTATCCTCACTCCTCACATAGGTACTTGCTTTACATCCATCTACTTGGAACAAATAATGCAGAGTGGCAACGAAAAGAAAACTAGGAAGCCGGCTAATAGAGGCATATATTCTTTGTTGACTTTTAAAGAATACTATTATAAACATCAAAGTTACCTTATCGACGGTAGAGCTAAGTCACGAATGGAGTGAATGTCGACAGATATAGAGGGATACTCAATGTTTGTATGAACACTTAAAACGAAAATATCATCATCTCGTAATAGCGGTGAGTTTCATTTCAAAGAGGAATACCATGTACTTATGTTGAGTGACTCAGTAAGTTGCTGATGCGGCTGTTGTTGAGAGTAAAAAAAATCGGTGCTAGAAAAGAAAAGTGGTAAACGTATTCATTGCGAGAAGGACAACAAGAGCACAATCAGCCAAAAAGTGACTTACTGTTTTGTGTTTATACATAATACATCTATCCCAATTTTGAAGAAAAAACCAGGCAAGTAAGGCTCAACTCTTACCAACAAACTTTTGCTAACTATGAATAGCTGTGTCGTTTTCCCTTTTTGACTCCCTAGTGTAGTAACTAGTACTGTTTCTGACGAAATGGAGTATCGAGACAAGTTAGTGTGTGCAGAGCCATCGTCAACCAACTCAGCGCCTCCTGCGAGCGCCTCCGTCTAGAATCATCATATAACTACAAGTCGCCTCCGAGCAGCGCCTCCGTTTGCATCCACCGTCAGCAGAAGGAGCTTCATTCGAGTGTTTTGGGGGAACTTGAGAACTAAAGTCAAGGCTGGTCTATGGAGCCTCCGTAGACAGACAGATATTTCGCATTCAAGTCTTTTCGTGATTTATGTTTAAGGTAGGATTTTCACTAACTCAATGTAAATCTATAAATACGAGTGTCTTACGACACATCTCTTGTCTGGCTAACCATTACGTATCTAGAAG
>VICI01001449.1:0-22531 GCA_019593645.1 Akabosia matsudoensis
CTTTTTTTTCTTTGCTTAGACAACAAATACTAAAAGTTTTCTTAAGGTAACCATCATCGACAATTCGGTACAATAATGATGCCAGCCCAAATAAAACTCGAGGTAAAAATACCAATAAAAGTGCTTACATCATTCAAAAAATATAGTAAATAATTTCTCTATCCTAGTTTTTTCTTGTGATGAAAGGAAAAAAATTCGCTCTAGGGAGAATTTAAAAAAAGAAGTTTAATACATTATTTTTGTATATAAAAAGAAGAAGCATTCGAAAGTAGCCTACAATTGGTGCAAGCAAAATGATGAATCATTGAACGAAGTAAATTTCATATTGTGTGGGAAAATCTGGGGAATTATGAGAAGAAAAGAGAGTGAGCGAGAAAAAAACCAAGAATTTACCTTTGAGACTTGACCACTCTGCCGGTCTTTTGTCCATTCCATAGAAAGCCTCGTCGGACTCTGTTTGAGGCTCGAGAGAAAAGTCAGATCCAGTGCCTGAAGGAGGTGCTCGCTTTCCCCAGGCTGCACTTAGCCGATCCCAGCCTCTTCTTTTCCCCCACGCCTTCTAGGAACCAAGAGAACAAAGAAATGGGAACAAAAAAAAACGCGGATAGAACAATGTCGACGGGAGTACAAATAAAAAAGAGAAAGTACAATCTAGGCTCATTGACTTTCACCTCAGTCCGATACATGGAAAAATACATACATACTGCAAATCCTCTAAAGATCGCCCCCGGCGAATATTTGACATTTCGCTCTCGAACCCGCCACATTCTTTAGAGGCCGGCGATTTTTGAGATCCCGACGATATTTAGAGAATTTACGGTATATTGACAATTGTTCAAATTTGATGCTGCTACGCTCGCAAATCTGTTGCACATACGAAGAAAATCAGAACCAAATCTTTTTCTTTCGCCAAACTGCTACAAAGTTGAACCCCAACAGAAAGGAAAAGACTTAATGTTTTGATCATGTTTCTTTAAAAAAAACTTTTTATCTGTGTCACATGATGGGCTTGAAAAGCTTCATGTCATGGACTAACGCTCCGTTGCCTATTATTAAAACTTACAATCTAATGCCCAAACCTAGTTTTAAATGACATTCTGGATTTGATCGCATTTGCAAATTGAAGATGAACTCTCTCCTTTGAAGGAACTTGGAGGGATACTAGCGGCATACATTTTTTCCTTTCTTTTCACGTCGCCAAAAAATGAATTGAATGAATGATTGTTCAAAATCCGTCCGTTTTTATATTCTTGCCGAGTGTGCCGTTGGAGCATTCAAAATGACATAGTCTTGCGTGTCTTGTGACATATTTGACGCTTTCACCACATCACTCCCCGACCAGAAAAAAAAAGACAATGATACGCCAATTCCGAGTTTTACTTTTACTTTTCTCTCTTCTCTGCTAACAAAAACATCAAATGAAAACTGTACAGGACTGTAATAATCTTGAAACGATAAAAATCAAGTATTTTCTTTCATCCTTCACATTTTTTTTCGTGTAGAGAAAAAAAATTCAATAAAAACCCGGGTCGCTTTCACCCAGACACGTAGACAAGACACTGTCGCTATCTTTCTTTCTGTCTAAAAAACTGATTTGTAAAGGTTTGGAAGATGTTCCGATAAAGGTTTAGAGAATATACAGATTTTTTTGGGGTGACGTTAGACAACTTTCTGAATCAACTGGGTAACCGTTTTTTTTCTGTGGTCAAGAGAGTATTAATTTCCTCGTTTTAATTAATTTGTTGTTAAACGTTTTTACCTGCATATCCGCCCATGCCCGCTTTCCCCAGGCGGCGTTCAAGTTCTTCCACTGGGCTTTTTTGTTGAGGGCCATCATGATGTTGTTATCCGCTGTAGGGTCCTCGTCCACTGTCAGGGGCGACGAGTCTTTCAGTTCTTGTGAGGACAGCGCCGTTGCCGAAATGACGACAACGAGAAAGGAGGAGAAAATGAGGAGAAAGCAGCCACAGTTCAGGTAGTTCATTTTTTTGGTAGTTCAGTTCAGGAAGGTAAAAAAGGGAATTAAGAAAGGAACGGAAGGGTTATATCCGGAAAAATATATGCAAGTCCAAACGAGATTTGGCTAGAAAAAAAAGGAAAAAAAAGAATACCAGAGAAAAGGGTGAATCTTTTATGAAAATATGCCGCGAAATGCAAAATGCGAAGAATTTGTAAAGCTTGTAATTAGCCCAGGTAATTATTAAACTGTACTACATTACGTTATTTTAAATTTTGTAGTATGTGTTCCCGAAAGATAGAAGGTATAATTATCGTTTCTATACATGTTTAGATGTGCAGTCAGTAGTCACCTATTTTATTTAGCTCGACGTCACTTAAATTTTTATGGATAGTCATGCAAACTCTTTATAGAGCATCTGCAAATTTCAAGATATATCTGAAAATAATATTTTTAGTTAATCTTATAATTTTACCGATCGAAAACATAGTGTACTAAAAGCTTATGACGTTCGGCAGAGAATTTACGTGATTGATCATGTATAGTAATTTATGTAACCAACCCCTTTAAAAAATAGGTGCCTACTGACTGCACATCTATACATGCATAGAAATTGTAAGTACCTTTTATTATCTTTCCGGAACACATATTTTAGACCAATTAAAATTATCCTTGGAATGAAAGGCTTGGAATCCTTGGAAAAGAGGATATGTCGTACAAAACAAGAAAATCTAACTCTACATTCGTTTTTACTGACAAATATGCCAAAACGTAAATGCAAAAGTAGCGAGATACAAATTTTGCTGATTTTAAATTTGCGCTTTGGCATATTTGTCAGATAAAAACAAATGTAAGGCAGATTTTCTCGTTTCTTTTTTTAAATACGACATATCCCCTTTTCCTAGGGGCAGTCGCATATTATGTTCGCGAAAAGTAGCGTTGTACTAGTTTTGGGACATTTTGTAAAACAAGGAATTACGCTTTCAACACTATTCTATAAACACGAAAGTTATAATTTCAGCCATTCATGGCACAACCAAGTCTTTCTCTTTTATTTTCTCCTTGCAAAGGTTTTTAGACTGGTATTTATTCTTTCTCCCTAGGAACTTATCATTTCTTTGCCACCAAGCCGCAGACCTTATTTTTGTCTAATTCCGGTTGATAATATTTATTAGAGCCGAGTTTCGGACGGAATGCAAATGAACTGTCTTTTCATAAATAAATACATATTTATTTTTTTGCTAAGCTGATTTTCTGTTTGCATTCACTCCCTCGCCAAAATAGTTCAGCGCATAACTTCACGCCAGGTAAAACATTTTATTTGTGAGGTGAACCAAACGCTCGATAGATATAGCTTGTCATTATAATAATAATAGAAAATTGGTGAAAGTAAGAAGGCTGCCACGCACAGTAGGAGTGAAAGCATCCACGGCTCAGCGGTCAGAATGAGAAACGTAACAAGTTTGCGGCAATCTGAACTGGAGTTTGTTCAAATAGACGGCAAGTGGTTCCTGTTGCATTTTGTTGGGTGAAAAGGAGAAAAGACCCGAGCGAACGGAGAGAATGCTTTGGAGACGAATCTCGAGACGCCATTGAGAAGGGAACGTCAATACCGTAAAGTTTAATGGCGCCGCAATGGGACAAGCCTGGAGAAAGCCTGATAGGAAAGGTATAAACCCGTGCGTAATTTCCTCCTGAAAAGGTTTTAATTTTGTTGATTTGACAGGTCAATCAATAATTGCAATGAAATAGTTTTTATAATAACACCTTAAATCAATTTTGGAGGGAAATTTACACACAATAGCCGACCACTGAGCCAGCCAAAAGGTTTAATTGAAACCCTTTTGTTTACCGTCCTGCTCAGAGTGCCAATCCGACTTGAATAATTAAAAAACCATTCTTTGCCAGTCCAGACCACAACCTTACTTGTCAGGGGAAAAACTAGAACGTTATGATGATGTCGATTACAAAATGTGTTACCAGTTTGCTGACAATATAAAGATATGCTTTCTCTGGTGGAGCATGACGTTGTTAAATTTATTTATGTGACTGTCTCTAGGAAAAGGGTATATGTTATGCAAAAAGGGAACCAAGAAGAAAGACTCTAAATTAGTTTTCCTTTAAAAAATATGGCAAGTCGATAAGTTAAAAATTTCGAGAAACAAATTTTGCTACTTTTCCCACTACGCCTTGGCATATTTCAAAGAAAAATGGATTCAGAGTCTTTCTTCTTTGTTCCTTTTTTGTACGACACATCCCCTTTTCCTAGAGACAGTCACATATGTTGGAGGAAAAAAAGTATTCTGTCTCCGGCTAGAACCGGAAGGAGAAAACGCAACAAAACTTGAATGTTCTCATCATGCCTTATCAGTTTTATCTCCGACAAGAAAACTGCTTTTTTCCAGGTAGATTTTCAATTTGGAGTCGCATTTTTTCACTGTTCAGCCGCTTGTGTAAACACTTGACCTGTTTATGTTTCGCTTTTGAGACGGAGACGAAGTTGAACGCATAGAAATGTTTTTATGACGCCAAGGCGAACGATCAATTGAACGCGGGTTACGAAAACTGTTTATTTTTTTCATACGGTAATACTCAAAAACACTAACAATGAAAGAGCCCTCTTTTTATTCTAGAGAAAGTAAATTTGTTTCTTTTAAAGAAATTGGCACTATTTTGTGAAACAAGTTCACCGTGACTGGATGAATTTATGTAAACGCTAGTTGCAGCTAATAAACTGGGATGCGTCATGAAGGAATGTTATAAAAAGGAATGGATTTGCATATTTTATTATTAATTGTATACTTGCCCGATTCCGCTGCTTATGCAGTTCAATTGATTATAGAATAGCCTAATATCAATACGGTGGCAAAGCGAACAATTCCAAGTGCAGTCCATTTCTTTGCTTTTTAAGCAGACTTTTTATGTTCCTGGACATACCTTAAATCCTCTAAAGAACGCCCCCGGTGAAAATTTCAAGTGTAGCTTCCACCCCACCCCGCCGAAATTTCAATTTAAAGTTGCCATCTTAACCGTGGCTATGTTTAAAGGCATTACGGTACATGAAAAGTTTAGTATTTATTGAGAAACACCGGGTTTTTTGTTTTCTGCATCCGCCAGAATTTTAAATACTTACTTTTCTCTTAATCCCGGCCATCGTTAGAGACCCCGGCGATCTTTGAAGGATTTACGGTACTCAAAACAGTTTTTTTTGCAGAGAATTATTACTGCTGTACAACGCAAATCAGAACCTGATTCATATGCAAATTACAGCTAAAAACATGCATGGAATAGAGTGTGGTAATGGCCTAATTTATGCGTAAATGGATTGATGAGCAAAATTAAAATAAAATCATCAGTGGAAATCACCGCTATTGTTCAAATTGTTCAAAAACCTTTAAAATTTTGTTTATCACTAGGTGATAGGTGTCCTCGGAAATAGATAAACAGAGCAACTGCGAAAACAAGCCTATTTTATGCTACAAAAAAATTGAAAGGCAAATTAAACTCTATAAACTTTCACCAAACAAGCAAACTCGGGGTACGACAGAGCAAACTTCCAATTCCCCGAAAAATAATGCATTTTCTTTTTATCTTTTGAAGTGAACCATAACTTACGCAAATGTAACAAAAAAATTTGTTCGTTCTTTCTGCATTTAATTAAGCATGAAAATATTAGCTCAATCAATCATCCATCATTATATGACAATTTCCAAGCCAGTGTGCGGTAGACAGCTACTTATGGCCGTTTCACCGCTAGTTATGGCGGCGCTACTTATAGCTGTTTCACCATATTTTGTTTAAATTTAAAATTATACAAAACTGCTAGGTATGGAGATTTCACAGCTAGTTATGGCGCTCAAGATTTTAAAATTAAATTTTAATCATGCATAAGCACCTGTTAAATTATTTGCGTTAAACAGATCATTTTCTAAAGACTGTTTCGAAATATTGATCATAAAAATCCATCGTGAGGTTTTGGAGATAAACCATTTCGAAAATCTTGACCGCCATAACTAGCGATTGTATAGTTTTAAATATTAACAAAACATGGGGAACAGCTATACCAAGCGGTGAAAGCAGCCTTTACTAGCGTTGACCCAGCCAAAAGTAGCTGTCTGGTGCAAACTGACCGCACTTTTCCCCTTGCCAGAATACAAAATGCTACCTCCCTATTTCTGTACCGGTATAAGTTCAATGGAAAAACTCGTCATAAATGATGACACTTGACTTGACTAACGTTTTAAACAAAGACTTTCCACCTTAAATTTCCTCCCTTTACAATTAGCTCTGCTTTCTCCGGGCTCTCACCTCTTACAAAACTTGGAACCGATTCGGAACTGCTTATTTTTTCACAAATCAAAATCAAAGGTGGCCGGGTATTTTGATTATACAATTCTTTTTTTAAGAAAAGAACTCTCTTTTCAAACAACTTTCTTTCACGTTAATGGCCCGGAAAACAATGCACGCGCCTTTCTCATAAACTAAACTTATTTTAAATTAGTTTTGCGTCAATAGAAACTCGTTTAAAATTGTTTTTAAACTTGATTTGACTCAAAACTGCATGAGCTGAACAGCAAAAACAACAAGAGGAAAAGTTGAAGGGCATATGTTTTTCGGAGGAAAACTCATCGATTTACACTCCAAACGAAAACCATTTATTGACGCAAAATTTAACATGCATAATTTAAGTAATAGAAACATGCATACTACTTGTCCAAGTTCCTGAGCTCAGCGAGCTCATCATCAGTGGAAAATATGCATTATGCACAAGAGCGTTACAGCTAGCCCCAAACTCGTCCGACTCCTCCAAAATGGCCGTTTTCCCTCCAGTTTTTGCAGACAACGTGTACACAGACGGCTTTTGTAATGAGTGAGATGACTCTCAAGACAAAATCCAAAGGAGCGTTCAACCAAAATTAATTAACTTGACTACGAGAGCCCATGTTTTGCACAGGGTGGTCAGCGAAAATACTCCCAACTTTAATCACTTGTAAAAGCCAAATCTTGCATAACACTGGAGAAATGTTTCAAGTCAATTTTTGTATAGTTGCGTGCGTTCGCTCTGGACTGTCTTGCCATCACTATAATTGCTACAGTTTGTCTATTACAACCGCATACCATTTCGGTTGGACACGTTTGGGGGAATTAGTAATCGTAGAAGGCATAGGGAGCTGACTTGGAGGATAAAATTTATGCAAAAAAAACAACAACAACACTACCAAAAACATTATGGCGAGAGTGGCGTCATTATAAAGAAAAGATAAATATGTGCGTGGCTCTGAGAGCTGGATCTTTCTTGGGAGAAAGTGCACATGGGGCAGTGGAAGTGCAGTTGAAGAGAGCGGTGGCGGGGAAAAGAGAAACTGCTGTCTCACAGTATGCGACTAATTGTCGTGAAAATGGATTTCCTGACCTGGAGTAGCAGTCCAGGCGTTTGATTCCATATGCTTCGTATTTTCACTCCTTTCTCCGCCAGTCTGAATTTCATAAGAGAACGCCAAGGATTTTTTTTGGGCCAGCGCGTGGCGGAAATTATAAAAAAAGATCAACCCTGTTGCATCCTCTTGCAAAAAATACTTTATAGTCCTTTTTCCATAATTAATACGTTGGAGAAAGTCGACTTATTGTAATAGAGCGAATTATATTTTAATTCTCATGCTAATTTTTTTTCCTTTTTTTCTCCTGGTAACGATTGTGTAAGCTTCCGGAAGTGGGGATTATATCCATGCTATTATTTTTTTATTCTCTTCTAACTTGCGTTCTCTTTCGAAGCGCACTTTTACTGATTCGTTTTCATACATATAATTAGTTCTAGACGAGAATTCTATATAAAAGTTATCATAAGGTGATAAAGCTTGGCTGAGTGCGATTCTCCAAATTTGATAGTCAAGTTGACAGGCTTCCTGGAAAACCTCATGGTTTTTAATTTGAAGCTGCTGAAGTAGAAAGAGAAAGTAAAAAAGGGAAAGTGAAAGTGATACTTGATAGTTTTTTACGTAGGGCTATACATACTTTCGATTGCGATTGTTCAGATTATCTGACTTCATCAGCCAATTAAAATATAAAAATTTGTTTTTAAAAAATCCAGCCATGACAGTGCTGGCTAACATCTTTCGTTAAAATTTGATTCACTTAATTTCTTCAGATTGATTTTGATTACCATAATATTTTTTGCTATTTCACCTCAACTTCAAGCCAAAAATGTTCGTTTTCATACCTCAATATTTTTTCCCTATCAGCTAATATCTCCGCCAAATGTCTTTGAGATGATCGTAGTTGGCGTTGTGGGGTGTTTACAAGCAACCCCAACTGATTCTACAGCCCGAATTCATGTTTGAGTTGAGTTCCACTTATGAACAGCTCATGTGGGCATATTCACAAGCGGAACTCAATTCACACATGAATTCGGGCTGTAGAATCAGTTGGAGTTTCTTGTAAACACCCCACAACGCCAAATACCCAAAGCTCAAAGACATTTGGCTTGCATAGTATAGTCAACCAAATTGCTTAATTACTTTGCACTCAATTCAATCTCACGTTCCGTTTTCCCTGTGAGCCTTCAAAAAAAATTCTCTTCTCAGTGCAATCAATCTGCTCAACTCATTAATTGTGAGAGTGTCGCCTGTACAAATACGAAGATAACCCAAATGTAAACTGGGGAGAAAAGAATTACATTAAATCTCCGTTTAGGACTTTGACGACACTGAGCGGCGTATCATCCTCGTCATTATCTCGATTCTCCTAGAGCAACGCCAGAGAAAAAGCATAATCTCGCGTTTTACATAAACCCATCCAAGTTATCAGAGGCTTTCTCGTCTGTTTTACAACCTAATACTACATCCTGTTAGAATTTAATTTTACGTGTGAGAAGAATTGTCGTCCTTATTATTATTTTTATGCTTTTATAGTTGGCAGGAGCAGCAGCAGCCTTTAAGCTTGCTCCTCTAGGAGGAAAAACACACACGTCTGCCTGCACACAATATGTCAGTATTTAAATTCAGACGACGCGGATGCTCTGCCTCTCAGAGCCAAGGACAGTATCAGAATAGCAAGATTAATTCCTTTAACAACTCGCCTCATGACTTTGTTTGGCTACATTTACCAACTAAGAGATTATGTTTGTTCTAAGCATCTGTCTCTCTATTCCGTACTCTGCTTTCACTTATGTAGAGGAGAAAAAAACTACTAAATGGCAGTGAATTTTGTGTCGTTAGAGCAGCCCTCGCTCAAAATTTCTCTCGCAGAATGGCACACTCCTGCTCTTCTGTCTTGACAGTGAAAGTGAGGGACCGCCACTTTCTCCACTCGGAGAAAATATACAAATAACTTGTGAAATCAGTTTCATGAAAGTTTCTATCATGTAAAAAAAACTTCGACGAGGCCCCATACCCCTGAACGTGTTCATTAATAATAAAATGTATAAAATAATAGTAAATTTTGTAGGGACCCCGGCTTTCTCCGCAGAAAATGATGCTCGAAACGAACCTTAATTGGATTCTGATGGAAATTAAAACCAAATGTCAACAACAGCCTTGGTTTAAGAGAAACGCAGACTGATTAAGCGATGAATACAAAACTGAATGCATTGGTAAAATACTTTCTTTTGTTACAACCAATACAAATCATACAAATTAGCTGCTAATTTTTATAAACAAATTGCTTTTTCCAGTTATATAAAAAGTTTAGGACAGACAATGGGACTGGACGCTTTCCTGCGCTTTCTAACAACCCAAATAAATTTCACAGCTTACCTTTACTTTCCCCTAATGTGTCGACGTTTCAAGATTCCTCCGAGTCACAGACGGCTCCTGAAAATGTTGAGTCACTTTTTTTCTCACAAACTCTTTCTCGTAAAGTGAATGAAAAAAATTTGTTGTCCTCTGTGCCTTCTTCTTGACAGCTTTCTCCTAACACTTGCTTACCACTCGTTGACGATTGACAAAAACACTTTCCTTTTATCAATAATTTACCGACGGCCCAGTCAACACAACTTTTGTCTTGTCAATAATCAAATTTTCTCTCTGTCCGCGCAAAAACAAATCGTCTCAATCAAGAGTGTTTTCTTGGTATCATTATTCAGAAAATTAATGATAATTTCCTGTAAGAGCGAAAGTTATCTTCTACTCCTTGTCCTTGCTTATAAAAAGTTATTTTTTTGCTGTTATTTAGTACGAGTATCACGTCGCCCCAAAGAGAAAATTGTAGACCAGCAGCCGATAAAACTTTCTCTAATTAAATCTAAGTGGAAAAGAAAGCAAACCTGTCCCTGTCTAGTGCTTTAGCCTGCTGGAGAGAGAGAGAGAGAGATAGGAGCTCAACGGTGGAGTGAAACGAACTGCTTGCACAGTCGAACAGGGTTGGCCTGTATATACCATTCCGCCTGATAACTTTTTTTTCCCTGGCTTGAAGAAAACCCAAACTATTTCGTGTGGTCGTCTCCTAACTAAAGAAAACCAGGCCAAAAAAATATTGCCGTAAACTGTTTTGTACCAACAGAAATATGAATATATATTTTCTATGCCTGACCATCACTTTCTTTCTCCTCTATAGCTTTCTCCACTGAAATACTTGGTCTTTGGTTTTAATCTTGGCTCTAAAGACGACGCTAATTTGGGAAACGTGGTGGATTGTGGGGTTGGTGGTGAAGCTGAAGAAAAGTAAAAAGAAACGATAGCCGAGGCTAAGATGTAATGAGAGAAAGGATGTTGGTCGTATCGAATGTTGCTGGATAAGAGGTTTTTTCTTATGACGTGGGTGCGAGATGATGATTTCGAGGCAGATTTTGGGATTTCAACATGGATTCCCGACTGGAAATGTAATTAGAGAGCTGGAATGAGTTGAATTCATAGCGAGGCCACAAGCATTTACGACCAGGGATAGTAAGGAGAAAAGGGTAAAGGGCGCTGGTTTTCGGTTGGAGAAAGTGTTTTCTCCTTTCTTGCGAAAAAAACATAGAGCTTGAGCCCTTCGCCCACGTGAATTTATTGGGGGTAGATGAACAAGTTCTTCGACACGAGAGAGAAATGATGGACACTGTGTAAACAGGTAGCAAACCTGACAGGAGAAAGTCACAATGTGGGTGTAATCATGAAATACAAATAGTGAAAGCACTATTGAAAAAAAAATGAGAGGGGTTACAACTAGATTTAGGATAAACTTGACTATATTTGATCTGGTTACAGAGTTTGGCGGATATCAACCCTTAAATGCAACATGCAAAAAAGGAAATCAGGTGCGTAACAGCTGCAAATTGAAACTAGTTGAAAAAATTGAACTCTGGACAATAAAATTGGTAATTATTAGTTTGCCCCAGTTTTATAACTAGTTCCAGTGTAAAAGCAAATACACATATTTCCTTTTTCTACTCGGTGAAAGTGTCCAGCTTTGAACACAAATTTAATCGCATAATTGTTGTTCAGCATGAGCCTATCAACGTGATTATAATGAGCCTTTTAACAAACTTTAATGCTTTTTAATTAGCACCAGAGTATATGTAATAGATAAGCGCCTTTTACTTTAAAAGTTCCCAGTACTGCTAACGTCATTGGTTGTCAAGTGGTACAACAAACAAAAAACCTTGAAAATATCGGGGTTTTTTGCAATAAATATTCATCTTTTTTTTGATGGGGGTATTGACAGAGAGTGTTTTCCACTTTCAGAACATTTAAAAACTATTTTGTAGGGTCATCGGGCATGTGTCGCTGTTTTCCAGGAAATCTCACGATGAAAAAGTAGCAAGTGCTGTTGAGAACTACTTTCTCCCGCATTTTTTTCCTTAAAAACCTAAAAGAAACTGTTTTTGGTGCGTCCTTTGTTGCGTACAGACGGCTGCATGGAAATGAGGTCAAGATCCTGGGTTATCAAGCTACAATAGCCAAAAAATAAAAATTTAATTGCACAATAAAGCATAAAAACTATTCAAACAAATTTTAAAATTGACTGGCTTTTGACTGTACCGTTTTCGACTGGAAATATGTGTTAAAATACACGTTCGAACTCGAAGAACATAAAGGTGTCGGTAGCCAAGTTTCCCAGGCAGGTAGGCTTACAAGCGTAGAACTAGCCATCGAAAAACTTTCATAAATGCACTCATAGAGACGAATCAAAACACTGCTTGATTTAGCAGTGATCTTTTGCTGAGTGAAAAAGGTTGCTAACGTTTTAGAACGAAAAACAAATCCGCTAAAAACCAAACCCAGAGGAGCATTTGAGGAGGAGTCAAAGGAAGTAAGTACAACGAAATTTTTTAATAATTTGTTGTAAAAGCGATTGAATGCTTAAGAAACTTTCAACGTTTTGTGTATTCAAAAATGGTATTTGTTGGTTTATTTTATAGATTGATAAGCCAAAGCCCCTCTCGGACATCATCGCCCAACGGCCCTAGAGCTTCTGTACCTAAAACGTAAGCATTATTAGACAGGGAAAGCTGCTTTAAAAGATCATAAGTGCTGTCTGTCTGCCCGTCTGTTATCGCCAGAACGCGGATGTCCTCTGACCAGAACTGTGATCAAAGATAATTCGTGACAAATTTCAAGTAACCATATCACAACAAGCTCACATAATAAGCACACAAAATGCGGTCCAGGTTGCACAAATCGAGGCCTGAACACGGCGCAAACAAAGTGCGCCGTGTAGCACAAACGCATGACGCTTTCGCTACTTTGGAAGTGTGTACAACCGCCTGGTTTAAAGAGAAATTATCTATAGAGTTAAAGTTACTACAATTTCAACGAAGCTGACAAACAGACAAAGAATGTTTTTTTTTTTCATAAAGCGTGTTCACTCCAAAACTCTGGCTGATTTTGAGTGAGTGGCTGATCTTTCATTACAATTCAAGAGGTAAACCTAGCCACAAAAGTATGTTCCCAGCGGCATGTAACCAAGTCTTGTTCTTTCCAAGAGAGTATGCCGCAGAATCTTAATTAGGGATTCGTTCGACAGTTTTTCTCCTCACGAGGACAGGAAAAATATGTGAACAGGAATATCAAAAGAAATATTTTTGGTAGGTGTGGGAAGCGTTTGAAATCAAATGTTACGCAACCTGTTCGTTCACCTTTTATTTTGCCAAAAAACAGTGAAAATCCTATATTAGGACCCCCACAACAGGCAAAATTTTCTGGTCTATATAGAGAGTGGGCCTTTTATATAGGACTTCCTATAAGTACCATTGGGCCCTGTATCGAGAATTCCGGGAGAAAAACACAATCGGAGATGATCTTTAATGGGTTTATGGGCCTTCATATGCCAAAGTACGGTCCTAATAGCGAGTAGTCCTTGCACAAAGTCCTAATATAAAGGGAATTTTCAAAGGAAAATCGTACTCCACGCAATAACGTAGGCCTTATATAGTGTAGTCCTTATACAGTGCTTTCACTGTGTCTTGGAAATGTTTGCTTCAAGATGAAGATATTCGTTAGAATTTCTGTTCACGGGACCAAGGCATGTATCGTTGTTGGAAATGGCACGAAACTCAACAACTTTTACGAGTTCATTCAACATTTTTATGTCACCGAAGACACAATTAGAAATGTACTTGTATAAAAGTTTGTAAAGACTGTTCCTTCTATTGTTGGAGGTCACATAAATCGTAAGTTGTTAAAACTCAACCTTGTTAAAGCACTCTCTCGTCTCCCTCTCCTGTCTTTGCTATTCTCTTCCATCTGCCAAAATGAGATGCATGGGTATTTCTATTTATTTTTATCCTTCTAGTCCTCATTTTTTCCCCTTCTGCTTTTACAATAAAAGTTTTTTTGTTTTTCTATAATTTTCATAAAGAAATGAAAAAACAGCAAAAAAATGCTAACCCGAATGCTAATTATATTTTTGTTTACTGCTCTCCAAACTCTGGTCGCTTATTCGATTTGAATCCCTGCAAAAAGAGCACAAAAAAATACAAAATCTGGCAACAGTTTCCCATCCTCATAAATCGTCAACTGTTTTCTCCCTACAAATTCGTCATTATAGCGACATTTATCATGACGGTAATAGAGTTTGTCCGTACTTTTTTCTCTCTCTTATTTGCCCTTCCACCCATGTTTCTTGTGACTGAGTGAGTAAATTTGCGTTTCACTCACAAACAAACTTGTCCTGATTACAACCTATTTTTGCCTCCCTTTATCTCGAGTTTAGTCTAGTTTTCTCCTTTAAAATGTCGTTTTGTTGGTGCTATGCAAATTTACAATGGAATATAAGCAAATACATCGTTACCAGTTTGCAGTTGGTTTTGTGGCTTATTTTTCTCGATGTTTCCTCCATTCAAATGGAAGCGTGCACGGTCAGGATTGATTCTTCTAGCTTTATTTGTCTACCTTGTCATGAATGAACGCGAGACCAGCGCTTGGCACAGAAAATTGTTTGACGGGATTTTTTGTTTGTCTGTTTGTTCGAAAGGTGAGGAAGCGAAAGCGAAAAAAACCGGATTGGAACTGAATCAACCCAGACACGTTTACTTTGAGAGATGGGCTGTGTTTTCCTTTCCTAATAAAAGTACAGTTCAGGCTCTGAGCCTGTAAGGCTCACCAGGCTCAATCAGGCTCACAATATTTTTGTAAGGGTCAAAAGGTTCGCCAGTTTTTCTTAAGGCTAAACTAGGGTCCTTATTTTTTTGCTAGGCTCAGCCAGGCCCACCATTTTTTCTAAGGCTCAATCAAGTTGTTTAGTTTAGGTTTTGGTTAGGTATTGATAAAGGTTTGAGCCTTAAGATAAAATAATGAGCCTAATTGAGCCTTATAAAATAATAATTAGCCTGAATGAGCTTTCAGAGGAAAATTGATAAGCCTTGTTGAACCTTACGAAAAAAATCTTGATGGATCCTTCGTAAACAAGTGAGCCTGACTGAGCCTGTTGAGCCTTACACGCTTAGAGCCTGAATTTCAATTTTATTAGAAAAGGAAAACACAGCCGACAAATTTACAACGCCTTATGTAATACGCTATCTTGTGAGATTTGGGATAAACGAAAAAAGTTGTTAAAAATTGTATCAAATGCGTCATGATTATTTCCCTTTGAATACACTCATGCAAATCTAAGACAATTTTTTTAAACAAAAATCCTCGGGAAACACTGCTAAAAGAACAAAGCTCTTGGGATGAATCCTTTTGGATTACTAATTGAACACGATTCAACTTTTTTTTTCTTCATTGAGTCAACATGATTTACTTACGCACCCAGAATAGAAATTTTCTCGCAGTTGAATAGCTCCTTTCTAAATCTACGTCATTGCAAATCAAACACGTTTTACGGGCTCATGCATCCAATAAAAAAAAAATATGTTCGTCATTCCTTCCGACGTTCGTTTGTTTTTCTTTTGGACAGACGATTTTCACGAGAACTCAACCGTAGCCTTATTACAAAATTGAGCAAAAGCTTAATTCCATTTTTTTGCGATGAATTTTTAATGGACTTATTTCATTCATGACGTGAATTCCACAAGTAATCTTTTGGCGAATTTTCAATGCTGGTTATACTGTTTCCAAAAGGAGCGTCAATGAAAAATATGAAAATCTTCAGTTTTCCATGCATCCCACACAAAATCAAAGAGAAAAGGCGGCTGAAATGTACGAAAATGGCTTCCAGAAAACCTGTACAACTTTGATTTATGTACAGAGAGAGAGAGAGATGAGCTTTGTCGTGATCGTAAAAAATCCTTGCCGTTTGCATACAGAAATGATAAAAACGTTAATCTAAGAGAACAAGAGTAAATATATGCTTCAATATGGCCATTGTGCTTACGCACCTAGATGGATTTCCCCAGAAATTTCGTACGAAATCGCTAATCCTAGAAATGACCAACTCAAACGTCCACCCGCGCCTTAACCCCTTTTTTACGAATTCGGTCGGTGCTTCAACTGAATTTACACATGGCGGCGGACAACAGTCACCAGATAAAAAAATCCTAGAAAGCCCTACAACATCAAAATTAATTATGGCTGATGAAATCCTATTATTTACCGGACTATGGATCCGTGTGCATAAAATCCGATTGAAGTTGAACGTCGTTCTGATAACAGCTAATTTGTACTTCCACACGTGGAAAAGAAAGCGCCGTCTTTCTCCCTAACAAAGACTATGGATCCGTGTGCATAAAATCCGATTGAAGTTGAACGTCGTTCTGATAACAGCTAATTTGTACTTCCACACGTGGAAAAGAAAGCGCCGTCTTTCTCCCTAATAAAAAAGCCTGCTGGCCGACACTAACTTGATAAAACAATACAGATATTGATAGAAAATTTTGTATAATTAGGACGACCCTGACACGGATTAAGAGCCGTACACAAAATATATTTTGTTATGAAATTAGGCGAGAACGAAAGCTTCAACACGGTTAATCTTCACAAATAAAAAACAAACTAAAATCTGTTTTAATTCTAACCTTGCCAAGAAAACTTGAAGGGAGAAAGTGGAAAAGGGAAGGATTTTTAGATGCGAGTGAAACGCCAGGAAAAAGTATTGGCCAGTTTGACTTTCTCTTTTAGAACAAGGCTGGAGTCCTTTTCCAACAAGTTCCCTTGCCCAAGAGAGTTTCAAAAAAAGTTGCTTTCAAAGCACACCACTTTTCCCCAAGAGAGAAAGCAGAGGAGGAAGAAAGTCAAACAAAATGTGCAAACCATATTTTTTTCTTTGCCTAAAGTGACGACTTAAAGACTTGCATACCAAATGGGGACTTTCCCTCTACTAAAGAGAAAGCAATATTTCATTTGTTTGTCTGTTTATTTTGTAATTAAGAACAAGTAGGGATATTCTTTGGAGGAAAACTCGAAATGAGAAGCTCAGCAGTTTTGCTCGTTTTGTGAAGGGTATTGTTTCCCATTTTCCTCCTAAATGGGGCTGGCTTAGTTTGGGACCTATTGAAAACGGGATTTTAGTGCAAATTACACCCATTTAGAGTCAAAGCCGGCTACTTTCACCACCATTTCCTCAATGAATGACCGCCACTTTATCCTCAGAGTGAAAGTATCAGCCAAATAGACCATGAAAACGACTCTCATATGGGGCCATCCAAGATGTACAAAGATGAGCAGTTGATTTATATGATCATCTTTGCTATAATTTATTTTCTATCAATGCTAAAGGTGAAAATACAAAAAAAAATAAAATTAGTACGAATCATATTCCTGCTTTTGAGCTTTATCTTCCACGCTTAGTTTCATCTACTCTACTTATTTTGCGGCACTATGTCAATGTCAATAATAGGAAAAAGCACTTCTCTTAAAAGTAAATATGTTGCATCATACGACAAAAATAACAACTTGAGCAATGACAAAACTTGAACATTGTAGGCTGCCCGGAAGAATGCTTGTTTAATAGTCGCTTACATATGCCGAAACGAATTAAGCAGATGTTGAAATAGCTCGGCCTTGTTCTTGAACGAAAGCTGCTTTCTCCTGGTCGTCATATCACAGTCCATTTTGCAATGTTTTAACTGCTGACGGTCTTGTTTAATTGAATTTTCTCCTAAACTTTTCCTAAAGTGAAAATAGAAACCCGGAAACAAAAAACTCTGCCATACAAATTTCTTCTTTATTTTCTCCTTTATTTTTTTATTTTTTATTTATTTTTTTGGTTTTTCAAGCATATATTTGTTTTTGTATACTAAATTTAAATTGAACTACGGTTTTTTTTAGCATCTTGGTTCCGGCTTTGGATAAAGTTTTTTTTCTTCTTCCAGTAATAGTACTTTTAAACAAGCGTGTCCAGGACGTACATGGGGCTCTCATCAACACTCGAGTGAAGCGAGCTGATGCCCGTGTCCGAGTTGGAGTCGTTGTCTTGTGGGTCGCTGGAAGTTGGGGGACACTGCTTCTGGCTCAACTGAACACAAACTGAGGACGAGCTGGTGCTGCAGCTGCTGCTACAGCTTTGTTGCAATTTGTAGGGACTACTGGGGGCGTTTAAATGGTCGCCGTGGGGATGGTGAGGGTCTTCACCTGGCACCGTCTGATGGCATTCCTTCTCAGTGGCCGCCAGAGTCTCAAGCGTCGCCAGCTCGAGTACCTTTCTCTGGAGCATCTCGCTTTGCTCGTCGATAAGCTGGATTTCATGCGTAAGGTAAGCAATGTGGTCATGCTTATCGTCGAGCAACTTGTCGAGCGCAGTTAAATTTAGTTCGTTCAACTCGATTTCCTTGCTTTGGTCATTCGTGACGTTTTTGAGCTGGTCGAGCTCGCGACTCACCTCCTGAAGAGCCACCTCCTCCCACTCGGCCTTTCTCTGTTTATCAGAAATCTTGCGGATTTTTAGCCCGAGCTTGACCAGACGCTCTTCCTCTTGGGTTAGTTTTAAGTTCAACTGGAAAATGCTTTCTAGGAGGTTAGTTTTCTCCTGGATCGCCTCTGGCGCCTCGTCTTCTACCTCAGGATCCTCTTGCAAAGTTGTACTAGGGACCGGCTCATCGTTTTCCTGGAGGGGAAGCGACTGGGCTACTTCCGGTGCTTCTTTCTTTCTTCGATGGTGGTGGTGGTGGTGGGTTCCCTCCTTTTTACAAGGGCTTTTATCCCTCCGCTTGGCTCTCCTCAGGTTCTTGGCCGCCTCATCTTTGAGGTAGGTATCTACGACGTAATTTTCTCCGAGCTGGGAAGAACGGATTTTGTGCATTTTCTCCTCGTAGCGCTCAATTTGGACTTCCTGCTGGCGGAGCTTTTTCAACTGGGCTTGAATGGCTTCTCCCTGCGTAATAACCAGCTTGATAAGCTGCTCCATGGCGTCTCTGTGCCCTTCCTTGTCACAGTCGTCCTCCTACGACAATAAACAAATTGTTACTCAGTCTAGGAAATTGTTTTGAATTATGATTCGTGTAAATTATGGAGAGATTTTACATGGCTGGCATTTTTCGGCTGGTGGTAATTAGAGCTCCTCTTCCGGTGAACTTTCCTCGTTGTTTTCTTGTCAATGTAGCCGTCCGCTGTTGGCGCAGTGCGGAGAATGAATGACACATCGCCGACTTGGTCGCCCCAGGCTTTCCAAACTTTCAATATCTTGACCGATGGGTCTAGCATCCGCTCCATCTAAACAATTATTAATAGACAACGATTTAAGGTACAAGTTAAGAATATAATTATATAACATCTGCCCGTAAACGTTGTCCTAATACAAAGCAACAAAATTTAAAGAGCACGTATTGACCGTGATGATAAAATGGTAAAATTATAAATGACTTTTTTCATTACGAACATCTTTTTTTAAAGTCTCCCATTTAAACATTCAAAAAGTGACCATTGTAAGAAACATTATTTAGAGTGAGTGACACACATTTCCTACTAATTGCATTTTGCCCTGGCAAGTTTTGGCATTAAGTAAAGCCGTCAAACAGACAATAATATAGTTTTGAAGGACATGGTTCAAGTTCTTTTTATTGCGTTTTATGCGTCATCCCAAAAATTGCTTTTTTTAAACTGTCAACACATTTGTAACGCAAGCCTTGCCATTCAAGCTTGCTAATTCCCTTCGTCACGGCTAATTTAAACTGCAAAACGCTTCTATTTTCAAACGACTTGGTGATTAAAAAATAATTCAAATTGATAATACATGTGCATCTATCTTTGCTTCGCTCTCCGTCCACCTGTTTGGCTAATTACGAAAAGTTGACGGATATTTTAGCATTTAATTGTTTTCCGATTTTCATTATTTGTGACCGTCCAAGGGAAAAGGGGATATGTCGTGTAAATAGAGAAGCAAGAAAACAGATGCTAAATTCGTTTTTCCAAGGCGTATAGGTAAAATTTGCGTGAAACAAATTTTGCTCCTTTTCCCTTTGCGCCTTGGGATATTTTTCAAAGAAAAACGAATTTAGAGCGTATCTTCTTGTTTCGTTTAGCACACGACACATCCCGTTTTCCCTGGGACAGTCACATTTTGCAGGGCCACATAGGTTCAAGAAAATTCATGTACGCACAGAGTGTGAGCGCCAAGAAAAATTATTTGCATAGTTTTAAACAGTTTTACCCTTTTTGTTTACAAAAATGCTCGTGCATAGATTATCGTCATGTTTGTTAGGAGGAACACCCAGCCATAAATTCTTTATTTTCATAAAAGACAGAGTCAACTTTCAAAAATGTATGAATCACTGCATATAATTCACGCTTCATTTAACCTCATCAGTACTTTAAAAAATTCATTTTTGTTCCCATGACAAACATTGTAATTACTTTCCAGATATAAACATTTATTAGTCAAACAAATACTTTCTTTTTTTTTCAACAAGATGTGTGTGTTACGTAAAAACATCTTTTAATTTGACGCTGGGCACGTTCAATTACATTAACAGACTAATTAGAAAGGATATGAATACATAATAACTACCAAGTGCGAAATTAACCTCGCTGTGAAAAAAGATTTTAAGCCCAACTGAATTTTAAAATTAGTTTTGTTAAAACATGTAATCCGATAGCGTCGAGCGTAGCCAGGGACAAAAAAAATCCCCCGCATTTCTAATGAGACACCCTGTAACAGCTAAAATAGCGATTTATGATGGTAAAATGGCTATGGTTTTGTAATCCTTTCCCTTGCTAATGATGCATTTATGGGTTTTTGTCATGGAAAATTAGTACACTGCTACGCTCACAGTCATTAACCCGCACACGATACTTTTCCGAGTCAGTTTTTTGGGTTTTAATTGACAGAGTCAAGTTGCAATTGAGTTGCTCCTCAGGATAGTAATCGCCGTGCATCATTAAATTCATTTAATGTTCCGTCTTGATTTTCACTCTTTTTCTTTAAAAAAAAAGGAGAATCGATATAGCCTATAAAAGCAGGATGCACATGAGACGCAAAAGGATGAGGACGGACGGAAGATGATGGCTTTTTGTTAATTTATTATTCGTCGCATGATTTTCCAGGCTTGCTCTTTAACAATGCTAATTGAGAGGTAGCACTAGGAAGCGTTAAAGCTTCGCGCAGAATGCAAAATATAAATTTTCTAACCCATCGAAATAATTAAAAAAATTCCTGAGTCCAGACGACCACCACCAGCTTGGGACGAAAGCGAAAGCTGTACGTGGAGACCATGGAAATCATGAAAATGAGGAGAGTAGCTCATAAATTGCATTTTCATGCTGAAGAAAGGAGTTTCTTCTGGTAAATTATTTTCAAAATCTCAGAAAACTCTAAATCTGTAGGATTTTAGCATGAAAAGAAAATTCAAATCAGATACAGGGAGGACGGAAGATGATGGCTTTTTGTTAATTTATTATTCGTCGCATGATTTTCCAGGCTTGCTCTTTAACAATGCTAATTGAGAGGTAGCACTAGGAAGCGTTATTAGCATGAAAAGAAAATTCAAATCAGATACAGGGATGTATAGAATGTAAACCACCAAAAGAGAAACTGACCAGAAATCTTGACTTTTAATTAAACTGGCAAATGCTCCGGGTTTTATATTAAAAAAATGCGTATAGCCAGCTATAGCTTCAGCTTTCTTTGACAACGTCAAAGATGCATCGAAAACTTGAACAGGACGAGAGAAAACACAAGATTGACACATCTACAGCATTTTATTTTATCCATCGGCAACAAGATTGTTAACGCCTACTCTGAAAGAATAAATAAACGGATGGTAAACATGGCAGGGTTGTTCAAGATAATAAACTATTCCAAGTGTGATGGGTATAGGATCAAGACCAAAAAATATACATTTTTTTCTTCTATCATCTATGCAGTTTTCAAAATGATATTATTTTTGAATGCATAAAAACAATAACAAGCCGTGGCTGAGCCTCGTTCGCGAGATAATGACCAAAACCACCCTATCCGAATATTTATAGCGCTTGACTTGTACCAGTGACCAATATCGAAAAGAAGGGAAGCTTGTGTTGAGACTTGAGTTTCAGCCTTGAAGCCATGATTTTGATAATGTGCTCCACCACCACGTCGGCAAAACAAAAGACGCGTTTGAAATTTTTTTTCGAGTTAACTACAGGGTGTGGGTGAGTTTTTTTAATACTCTGGTGGCTACACAGATTTATTGCGATGGTGGACACCAATTTTTAATTTAATAAAATAGCCTTTTCAAAAGGGTTTCCAGTTTCAAAGTTGGTTCTGGGATTCGCTACTTTTTTCTCCCTGAAAAACTATTACGCGTAATACTTACATATACAATATCGTATCAATATCAATATGCCTTTCATTTCTCATCTGCATTATACAGAAAAAAAAGTATGTAAACTAGGCGATGGCGTGTGGAAGGAGGCGATAAAAAAATGCATTTAGAAATTCCTTTCGGGAAACTTATTTCCATCTAAAACCATTTATTAACATTTGCTCATAATCTCAAAATCATTCCTAAAGAAAAAATAATAATAACAAGTTGCGGAATAGCAAGCACACGATGGATATTTTTTCTTTCATTATCATCAGGGAATAATCCAGTCCTTCCAACACCTCAAGGGTCTCAAATCGCTTATTATTACAAAATCTTGCAATTATGATATGGTTTTTTTGTGATCAAATGTTCATATCAAATTGATATGGATGAATACACCCCATTTTGTTTTTCCTATACTGCTCCAAAAATATATCGTCTTTTTTTTCTCTAATGCCCTCATGCATGATTTTTTTTTGTTATGAGTATGCCTTGGAACG
>VICI01001450.1:0-22480 GCA_019593645.1 Akabosia matsudoensis
AAATACTGTAGGACCCCAGCTCCTTTGCTTCCATGTGTGGTTGGGTATGCACATTTTGGAGAGGACGATGATTAGTCGTTTTTAATTCAAAAGAGGAATTCAGTCTTTCTCAACAAGCTGCTTGATTGTCGTGATAAGCAATTTTGTAATCATTCAAAAATAGCTTCTCTCAGGGCTACGTACCAACCCAACGGTGTTTAAACCATGCCCCTTTACTAATTTTACTTTTCCGTTGTTCCTTCCATTGTCCCATCCCCAATGAAATTTGATAACGGACTCATGTTAGTATGCTCAGCTACGTAGTACTGATTGCATTCTATTTGCCTGACACTATTTCTTGAGTTTGCTTTGAGAAAACATACTTTTTTTGTTATGGAAATCCCTAACGCTGTTGTGGAGCATTATAAGATGTTTACAGTACAACTTAGACAGTTGTCGCTATTCATAATTTCATAATATGTATTACTGATTAAATCTTATTGTAATCGAGCCCCTGATGAGTCGTGAGGAGAAATTAATAAGGTGATGATATATTCAGTGGCAGCCAGAAGCTTAACGCGTCTTTTGCAAAATCTCTGAATAAAATTTGAATAAATCGTATGGCTCATAATGCTCGCTCTTCTTTATCTATCCATTCATCAAATTTTATATGTCAATAGAGCAATATTTTGCTTTTGAATAGATCTGAGATTTGCAACTTAGCAGTGTTTTCAAATTCCATTAAGCCTCTTAGCGATGGCGGTGCTCTGTTTCTTTGACGATGATGCTTCAGCAAAAAAAAAATTGTTACGAAGACAGAACTTTAAGTGGAGCAGTCGACGACCTAGCTATTTCCATTGCGAACAGCAAACCAATCACTGAGACATTATATTATGCCCATAAATAAATAAATCGCAAGAGCCATGATAATGATGACAACCCCTGCTAAACAAAGTATTAGAAGTTGGGACGTAGCTACTAGTGGTCGGATGAAACACGGTGTGATAGTGACTTGCTAATGTTTTGAGGTGCAGAGATTGCCTGAATGGATGTTATTCGTTTGAAAATCATAAGTCAACAGTGAAGTTCTGTAGATAAAGTCCGCACACAGACGCATATGGAAAAGTCAAACAGCGATTTAAACGCAAATATTATCGGTTTAAGCATAATATAGTTTGCTGGTACACGGTACACAATGTAAGGTAGTTTACGTAAAACTCTGAGTTTATTTTTGACTGTTGTTTATTATTTCTTTATCACGAAAATTATTTATTTGCTGCTTCATGAGAAACTCGACAAATTTCTTATGTCACAAATAAAGCTTTCTTATTAATTAAGCACCAAAAGTTTTTATTGAAAGCGTTTAGGTCTGTCTCACTGTCCGTGTGCTAGTTGCATTGTATTTTGTATTTGTCTGATAGTTTTCAAATATTACATGAAACTCCCTTTGGGTCGAGAACAATTTACTGCCGAATTTCAGATTAATTTATCCACAGGATCGAAAAAGTATGTATTAATTTTAAAAAATGATTTCAGTATCGTCTAATGATGAATTAAGTCATGTATTGATCTTGCGTGCACAAAGATGACAGGTTTAATTTCCGTATTGGGTTTGACTTTTTGCAAGCATGATTCGAGTTTTTGTCATGTATGTGCAGTGGCAAAGATTACACACGGGTATATATGCTACCCCAGGATTATACAAGATTACATGGGGTTATACAGGCACAGGGTTATATTATAACATAGGATTACAAATTTCAATTGATATGTTATGCTGTTCATAACGAATACAAATGATTATTGCATTTCAATCTTCTTTATTTTTCTAAATTTGGCGAGTTCCCGACTTTATCTAAATACTTTATCCCCTTAAATTCAACGGTTTACGAATAGTTCCTGGCATAGTTCTTAATTTATGATCGCTAAAATAAGTATTTCGAATTTCTATTGATACCAGAGTACGTAGGTACCAGAATTTATACCAAACGCAGAGGTCATTTAGGAGAAAGTAAATCAAAAACCTGGTCTTGAGTATGCCTAAAAAGCGTACGTGCGTTGTTGCAGGGTTGTGCCGCATTTTAGAAAACAGGAATGGTTGAAATTTTCTTCATCTTCAATGGATTACCGATATTGAGAGTTGTAGAAGAAAGAGTAAAGAAATAAAGTGAAAATTGTATAAAAAACTGAAAGCGTCTGGTGGTGAGGATGATGATGGGATGAGTCAAACATACGCATGACTCTCTTGAAACTGGTTTGCTTCCTATAAAGTTAGTTAATCCAAGAAGCGAGTATACCGCACAGGGACAAAGCTGCAGTAAATTTTCGACAATAAATGGTTATATGAGGTTGACCTAGTCCTGCTCAATGCGAAGGGAAAGTGGATTCTTTAAGTTTACTCGTGGCAGTCCTCAATTACTAAGTTGTTATATCAATATCTCTTTCTATGTGATAACCGTCTTCTCCTATTAGTGACAATACCTATCTGTGTAAACTCACACATAGACCAATTAACATCAACGGCATGTCCTCTCTACTTCCAATTCACCTATGATTCTTGCTGTGGTTCAGGGTCCTAGCCATGCGGTTTGTCAATCTATGTGTCTGATTTGTGCCCGTTTGCAAAACATTTCATCGTGCATCTTTTAGCCTATTAAATTGCTTGGGTTGTATTGTATCCATGAACTCATTGATTGAATTCAGTCCAGCGTCATTCGACTCTGCAGCCATTTGGGTCTTTGTATGACCGCATACTGTAAAGTTGGTTATGTTCGCTTTATGCTGAATTATAAAAATAATTATGATCCCTGGGAATGTGGTTGCGTTGAAACTCACACCACATTGTCGTCTTTAAAAGATTCATAATGCGTTTGAAGACTTGTAGTACATCATTTACCGCTTTAATGTATATGTTTTATAATTTAAAGTTTCAATGTTCTGCCTCTCTATTTTCCACATTGATCTTGGAAAATAAGGCTATCCACAACGAAAACAAAAAAATTAATGACAGAAATGGTAGTACTATCTTCCACAACTATGGGAGGGGTGCGTTTAGCGTATGGGTCAAACAACATGTGAAAAATATGAGGACTGCAGTAGTTTGTGTAAAGGTTACACACGTTAGAGTTGAATGGACGTTGTCGGTCTGAGTCGTTGCAACACAATCATGAGAGGGTCGTACTCACGATTGTAATAGAAATGAAGGAAATGATATGGGAATCATAAAGGAAATCAATATAAGAATATAAGATCGGCTTATTGGTGTTGCATAACAGAAATGGAGGATTTCAGCGGGGGCATACCCTCCTTCTAATATATAGACGATGTGTTTTTGTTTTGGTTAGACTACTACGTAACTATGCTAAATGAAGCTGTTTAATTCTGATCAATCGTATAAAATTTTTAAAATGCGTAGATTTCGTCATATGACAATGACAAGAACAGGTTTTCTCAAGAAAAAAGGTTGACAATGAAGTACAAAGATACTTATTCAAGTCCGAGGGCCATGCAGTCAAGTGTACAACAGAAGTGGTCATGAGGGTCAGCCAAATTTAAAATTTGGGTACCTTTCCAGTCCACAGTGCAGTTCGAAAAACACAACCAAACGTTAGCGATAGTGACATTGCATTTGATATTGCAAAGTAATGACTAAATTGAATTTCATCATAGTAGAGGTAATGAAGCAGTCAGAAAAATAAAACATTCCGCAGATTCGCTTCTACAAAGCTGCCTCTCATATGCTTCATGCAATGTTTAAATGAACCAGTTCTTGTAATAATAAAACGAAACGCAACAACGCAATCAATCTGGTGTGAGAGGAGAGTTTGTAACGACCACTTGTTGAGTTTGCTGCGGCAATCATTTGGACTGCGACTCCTTTTTTACGCAATTCCCCACGTTTCTGTTTGTGTGTTTTTCACAAAATAAAAAAATCTACGCATTGTGCACAAAATGCTCGTTCTTGCAGTTTATAGCACTGCTACATATATGCTGTTTTGTCAGACGAAGATGATAACCGTTATCGTTGCCGAAAATTGTTACGGGGGGACGTATATTGTGTATTATGAAAGGAGTCACCGTTGCATGCGTTAAAGTCGCAAGGGTCAAGTTGTACAGTATCGCATGTTGCTGTTCGTAACAGACGCTTCAAACAGCGAAACAGCGACTACACGTCAAGAAGACTATTTATCTATTATCTTCATAAAAAATTGCAAGTGCATCTCTTTTGTCGCATAAGCATCCCCAGCTTGGTCTTGATCTTTAAAAACACAAAAAATGTTCAAAATTTTTAAGCAAATAACTGGCTGAAAAAACTGCTGTGTAAGGGATATTATAATCAAAATCAAAATTTTAAAAACTCTAAGCGTCCCTTTAATGTTTCCCTTAGTAGTAATTTAATTGACGCCATATTGTAATCAAAACAGAACCAGTGTACACATTTTAACGTATCTAATTCATTGGCATTGTTAAACTGTATAGGAAACAGGACAAATTACAGTTGTATCAGTGTAGTTGGCTATGCATCGGTTGCATCTTAACTCTTTTTTAGAAAAGAGAACGGTTCCTAACGGGATGGTAGAGTAGAGCATGAAAAAGAAATAGAATTAGCAGTGCTTAAAATACCCATAAGTTCAAGCTTTCAGAGCACGTGGCAAGTCAACTGCCTTGTTTAGCTTTAGACTTAACATGAGAAGATGCAGTGGTAGCCGCAATACTAGTTTGAAAATTCAGGCTTCGTTGAACCGTGTGGCCATAGTCATGATCATCATCACGTTATACAGCACTGAAAGGAAGTGGGCGAGTTCTTGAAAATAATTTTTTTTCTGTGTCACTACCATAAATATAACACGAGATCTTGCAGATGGTCAAGTTCATTGTTTGAATACGTCGAAAAGCGCATGTTAAAGAATATAGCATTATCATTGTCCTGTTCATAAACATAAACCACGATTTTATTTCCTGATGATAAATAGCAGAAGGACAATTCCTCAAGGCTTTAATTCCTATCAAAATGATAATCACACGACTGTATGCTCAAAATTGGAATAATCTTTTGTTAATCCGAGCATGCTTTAATCTATTTGAGCTTCTAACCATATTTTCTTTCAATGGATTGGTTAGTTCCCTTATCATACCGGATATCATCTTGGCTCAGACTTAAATATTCGATATGAAAAGCCTTTGTGGGAAAAAAGTGGAGGGTTAATAGCATAGCATGAAGACACAATATTTTAGAAAAGAATTAACTGACTCATCTAAATTTCAAGCTAGTTTATGGCTATATGGTGTGATTTATACTGAGCATTTTTATGTGACTTGTTACAGAGCGAACCGACGGATGCATTTATTATGGCGGAGGAAACAGAGCGCGAAGAGTTTCATCAAGAGGACTTGCCCTTGGAAGGCTTTCCAGTAATGGATCAGATTCGAAGTGAAGGTCGTCTTTGTGACATCATGCTGAAGGTATTGCATCATGAACTTTTGTAGTTTTTAATTGTTAAACGATTGACGTGTTATTTTGCACCTTAAATTCTCGGCAGAAATTTTACAATTCACTTCTTTCTTTGTATTAGCACCCACAATTGCAAAAGTCTCCAGATTCAAAGAAAATGGCGAAAAAACGACTGTAAAGTTGTTTGTGTCTACGAAGTTATCGTCATTTCCCTTTAGATCGTAATACTTCATTTATGACATTCCCACAATATAACCCCACAGAAAATTATGTGCTTTTCGAACAATAACTCTATAGTGTATAAAAAAGCTTGGGAAGAATGCTACTTCAAACGAAGAGGAAAATGCCAACGATTTATCTAGCAGCAATGTAGGATCAAATTTTAGTACGTATCAACCAATCTTCGAAAATGTCACTGTAACTCCTCTATCATTACAGATGGTTACGAAATACCTCTTTTATGGAGTCGGTAAACCGATAATCCACATTACCCACGCCACATTGCAGGCACATTTCTTTCTTTGATGCTTGCAGCCTTGGAAATAATAGCTACTATCATTATATACGTCGACTAAATCTCTAGGACTAACGACAGTTTTAATGTGAGAATCGTCATTAGAGTTTTTACGGATTCGTAAATAAATTACATTTGGCAAATTGTTGATGCGGCTGGATATTTAGTAGTGATTGTAGCTTTTCATATACGACACCATACACTATTGTCAAAGCCATGGATTTTCAAAAATCCAACATTTGTTTTTTAGTGGAGGACAAAAAATGAATCATCAACATCATTCAGCCAAAGAAGGCGAGACGAATGTTTACAGCAACCAAAGTTCAAATGTCAATGCCGTTCGAAGTATTGAATCAATAAGACGTGAAGTCTTTGTTGGCATGTCCTGGCCCAAACCACGTCATAAAATGCGATTACGCCACACGCACGTTCAACACAAAGATTTGTTCATCAACTCATACGAAAAACTTGTATGCGCATCCAATAAGCTGGAAAATCCATTTTGGTAATTTGTCCAGTTTGATACTTTCTTACAAAATGTGACCCGTGCAAATTATGGATGTGAGGAATGTATCGAGTCGACCAAATACTCGCACTGGCCGAGTCAGAATGTTTTGTTTAAATTTCAATACTCGGACGAGCAGACTCGCCGAGTACTCGGCATTTATATGAAATACTATGCCAACTTTTTATTCTCTTTTTTTCACATCTCCAATTATTTTTCCTTTCAAGCTGTGGCATAAGCTGTCAACTTCCACGCGTAGTTTGTACAGCCCATTTTTTACACTCTATGCAATCACACCCCGCATCATTTTCTTCTTTCTTTGTCAAATGGACAATGCAGATTGTACAAAGCCTTTTGGCTCCACGTGGACCGCGAGGTGAGGATAGACTGATAAAAAAGAATGACAGCATGAAAGAAGAGGACGGAAGAAGGGGCCGTTTAGAAGTGGATTAAAGAAGAAAGCATAAATTCGTAGCGCAAAATCGTTTCTTGTTTATTCTTGACAGGAAAAAAAGTTGATGTAAACAAAATAGAAAAATACTGGTTAATGGCTAATGGTTATTAAGTTTATGTCCTTGCTCACCTGGCCCTCTTTACCATGGTTCTTGGCAGAACAATAGCGTTCCGTAATGCACAGACCTCTGCAGCCCCGCATAGATAAAAGCCGACCGGTTGCCCCAAGCATACTATTTTTCAAATTATGTAAACGAACAATACTCGGTATTCGCCGAGTATCTAAAAAAGGACCAAACTCGCCGAGTGTCGACTCAATACTCGGTACTCGTTACAGCCCTAGTAGATGTGAGCTAAACAATCAACCTTTAAGGAAAGTAAAATATCCAAATGCAATACATTCGGAGCATACCATTACAATTACAAGTATCCCGACGTCTAGATATTATTTATGCGTCACTTGTATAAACAGGGTGTGTGCGTCAGTCTTAAACCTAAATGAACGAAATGAGGGTCGATTGGAAACATCATTTTGTGTGAAAATTGTACATGAATTAGAATTGACAAAATAAGCGACCCCAAGAGAGTGATAATTTGTGTGTAGTGTTCAATACGTTTCCATATCAAGCGTATCGTTTCATCTAGTGTGTTGATCACGCGATTTTGTAACGGTCAAGGCTCGACCTTGATTGTTGCAAAAATGATTTAAGCTTTTGGCACAGATACGTTGATTTCATGTGTTTTGTTTATGCTAGGGTTACACAATAATTAAAATGTTTTGCCAAACTACTACGAATCTCGGCGTATTGCTATTTCTTATCAAGGTTATAAATGGTTATCTTAATGGTAGAATGTAGAAACTGGACTGGCTGGATATTGTGGGAGTGTTTTCATTTACCGATCACTGGTTTAATGCAACAAAAACGTGTTGTAATAAACAGGGACGTAAACAAACGTTGTCGTTGCCGTAAAGATAATGCAGAACTTCGTATTTGCCTCGTGATTCCGGTTGGTCAAATTCATAGAACGCATGGATGGTTTAAACTGTAATTTAATGAATATCTTTGGGAGGCAACTACAATTAATATTGTATCCTATACTCGTATTACCAAGAATCTCTATTCGAATTATCCAACGTTTCTTGTAAAAATTAAAAGTAGTTAGCAATTCAAGTTAATGATGCCTCCATGGACGTAACATCATGCATATGGACTTCACGCACCGATATGGATTCAAATTGATGTGTGGGGATTTCGGCAAACAATATGCAATAGAAGATATCCTAAATCCTTATTTATTAATGCTGGAATATTAGTTTTAAGCTTAGCTGGAATGAATCTGACTGACGCAGTGATGTTACACTATGCATGTTACACCGGTATATCTTAAATTTATAACCGACTTATGAAATTATGAACGCTTTTCGAAGTTGACAAAAATGGAAACATGTATATTTTTAAAAAATATGGACCTTTTTCTATTTTTGTGCCAGTTTAACAATACGCCGAATGTATTGTAGAGGATGTACAAGGTTATATTTTTTAATCACTGTACAATTTTGAAACAACTAGATTGGTTCACAGATAGCACAGGAGATCGGCATAACACGCACTATACAGCAGAAACAAACAGGAAATGGAAATCGGGGAATAATATGTAATCACTTAATAGATCGTATATTAGCGCTCACTATTTCACAGATTCTTGACCAAAGTACAGGTCTTGGGCGTAAGACCTTCAGGAACTGGTTTATTCGGTCTTGAATGTTCAGTTGGCTAGTTGATATGTTTCGAGATTTCTAACTACATAAACAATGAGTTTTCAAAAATCCTGACCTGTGCCAAAATAAGAATCTGTGAGTCCCGAAGCTGCATATACATATCAATTTTTTGCATACACTTTTTTTTATTCAAAAGCCAGCAATGAAGATTTTCTGGGAAAACTAAAATATTTGCAACGGATGTAGAGATAACTAGTTACCGGGGAACCATATTAAGCTGCGTTTAGTATTTTGCTTACGCAATCGGAACGCATGGGGCGACGTTTTTCGCGAGGTCTGTTGCCATTGCGGTCGCTTCTCCTCCGAAACGCTTCAACGGATAGACTTCCAATTTTCACCATTAGGTCTCCACCACAATTACCAATTTTTTATTCACTGCAGGTTCTTAGTGCCTGAACTGCTTGTTATTCATACTTACTTACTTCCCAAATTGACGAATGTTTATATCATGACGATGAATTGAACAATTTTTATGACTGGATTGATTCTATTTTTTAACAATTAATGAATAATGTGTTGCTAATTGAAAAAATCGTTTTCTGAACTAAATAACTTGATAAAAGTACTATTTTGAGCTAAATTTAAATAATGACTACTTTATGTCTGAGGTGTAATGTATCACTATTTTTGTGGAAACCTAACGTGACAATAAAACACTATTATTATTATTATTATTATTATGGGGTTTTAAATATTATAAAATGTTAATAAATATAACTAAGCAGATCTTTCTGATCGATGCTTTTACCGATAAAGTATATGCTGAAATAGAGTACAAATCCTTAATGCAAAGTATGTATGTTTAACGTCAAACAATAAAGGTCCTAACTCATCCCCCCTGGGACTTCACAACGATTTCCCGCCTAACGCTGATCGAATGTTTCTTCACTGTAGAATATTTCGTTCAAACATTAGAGCCTCACTTGTGAGCTTAGTTTTATCATTAGAAATTTTCGGAGTCATAGAGATGGAACTGCAGTTCCAGAAAAATTCCTAAAATGGAACTAGGCATTCACGAAAATCATGGATCTGGGGATTCATTTGGAGGAACCCTAGACCCTAGTACGTCTGAATGCTGTAGCTAAGCAGTTGTTGCTGCTGTTGAAGATCGATTGGGGTGATATATCAATGCTTCATTGCAAGAATGTGAAACTCCAAAGGATGCAGATTCAGGCCCATCCTCCTGTACCTGTGGCTGCACGATGATTTTCAGCTTCAACTTCAATTAAGCTTCGCTGTAGCTAATGTTAATAAACTCATTTAACTCAAACTTATCGTGGGGGTTTTCGATGGGCGTTAGAATATTTTCAAATTGGAGCTAATCAAATTCAGAGGTCCTTATGCGCCTAATTATTGCAGTTTTTTATACGATTACCCAAGTAGAAGCTATACAAGGAAATAGTTTCCGCGTTGCAGTGGGGTAGTGGTATTCTTATTTTAGATAAAGCAAAGCAGCAAACAGTGTTTAAGTGGAGGTAAGCATATAATTATTTCCAGTAAGAAGTTCCAGCTTCAGCCTTCAACAATCAGCTAGCTACCAATGCAATCCCACTACATCAGTCAATTTATTTCATGCGAATATAAAGTCAGGTCAGGTCTTGGTTTCACAATTCCAATACAGCAGTCAAAAATACGGTTTAATTGAGTGTTAGGCTGATTTTCCAATGCCATATAATCCTTCTCGCTCGTTGTGTGAAGTTTTTTAAGAAAATACAGAAAAGAAAATGAACCTGTATTTCTGGGTTTAACTGTACCATCTTTGTGTGTTTTGGCTTCTTGTGAAAATTGTCGACGCAGTGGCATGGAACAAACGATTTTTTTGTCACACGTACAACGTACCTTGTCATGACAGTCATTATGCAATTTTTTTAAAACTATATATTTTTACGAGCTAACTTCCTATTCATTTGACTAATTTTCACATCATGCGCTCATTTTTATGTTAAAACAATTACATTGTATGTAGACAGTAGACGCTGACTACGGGGTCATAATTTTCCAGTCGTATCTTCAAGCTAAGTGTCAACATGTTTATCATAAACTATCGAAATTTTATGTACCGAATTCAACATTTATCATGGCAAGCGAGACGTAACCGAGCCTAATCCAGACACATTTGATGTTAACTGACCTGTTTTTTACGTTGCCGAGCAGATTTAAATCTACCTTTATCTATTTAGTGCTACATTGTACCACATAAAGCTTGTTTTTTAAATGCAGCGATCAAAATAGAAACACCATGTATTTCAACCATGTATAGGTTATGGACCAGTGACCACTACTGGAGGCTGGGATCCTCCCCTCCGATGACGTCTATAGAGGATGTTTGGCCATTAAGTATTTTAATGCTAGCTCATCAGCAACAACCATTATAGATGTACTTATTCTACTCTCCGGTGATATAACCTAGGACAACTAATATTTTTATAAACAACGAACGGCGAGAGATTCCTTCATAAAAATCTAGATTTTGGTCTAGCCACTTAATAAATAATTTTGATTGAAGATAGAACTAATTGTTGTCTACGTTATCTGAGCGTGACGGATAAGCTGCTAATCAGAAAATCACAGTAGTCGCATGTCTCGCGAGTTTCCATAATAGTTAAAGCACTACAATATACGTTATGTTGCCTTTAAAGGCACAAGATTGCATATTTTACGGTTGAAAACCCATAGTTGTAAAGCATGATAATCTTCTTGCACAAGATTTTTGTTAAGCAATTCATCATAAAAAATGTAATTATCGGTTATCTGTAATTTGGACCCATCATTGTGGTGCGATTACTGAAATTTAGTGAAGATGTGTTTCTACGCTTTGAGGTACTGATTAAGTAATGTCCTTTACTTTACAGGTTGAAGACCAGTCAATCCAAGCCCATCGCATTGTGTTAGCAGCGACAATCCCGTATTTTCATGCTATGTTTACGACGGACATGATTGAGTCAAAATTAAGCGAAGTAACAATGCAAGCAATGGATTTCGAGTAAGTTGCTACAAAACAGAAATACTATGAGTTGTTTTAATATACCAAGTCGAGGACTAATGGTCTCATGAATTTTTCAGAGCATTGGAAGCCATGGTGAATTTTGCATACACCGGAAGAGTCATGATCAATATTAACAATGTCCAAAGTATCATGATGTGCGCCTCTTTTCTCCAACTGGTCAAAGTGAAGGAAGCGTGTGCCAATTTTTTAACCAAAAGGTTCTTTATAAATTTGAAAAAAGTGTGAAAAATTAATGAAGGTTTGTGGGAGAGATCACTAATGCGTTATCCATTTTGACAGACTGACGAGTGAAAATGTGCTTGGTATTCGAGCCTTTGCAGAAACGCTACACTGTGAAGCTGTCGTGAAAGAGGCTGACAAATTTATTCAAAAGCATTTTATCACAGTCTCAAGATCTGAAGAATTTCTTCAGTTGAATGTTACTGACGTGCAGAACATTTTGGGATGCGATGACCTGAATGTAGATTCAGAAGAGCAGGTACTAGGATTTCAGTAAACCTTCCATAGACAGGCTATGAATAAAATGCAAGTTTTGAAATGTTTCCATGATTTTTTGTGCAGGTATACACGGTATTAATGAACTGGGTTCGTAAGGACTCAGAAATGCGTGGAGTTCACCTTCCTCATCTGCTAAAGTTCATCCGAATGCCACTCCTCACACCCGAGTTCATTACAGACTTTGTCGCCACCGAACAGCTTATTCGAAGTTCTCATCAGTGCCGGTAGACATTTTACCTACAACCCTTAAATACTACTCATTCGTCCGTAAAGTAATGTGCTATGATTTAAACTCATTTGTAGAGACCTTTTGGATGAGGCTCGTGACTACTACTTACTACCTGAGAGACGATCCGCAATGCAAACGTTTCGAACTCGGCCTCGATGTTGCGACGACATTGTCGGTTTGATTTATGTTGTCGGTGGACTCACCAAGTCTGGTACATGGCCTCAAAATCAGAACCTTCTAAACTATTCTGGTATTTTTTATTTCGTTTTCGCACACACAACCTTGCCTCCCCAACCCCAAAACACGTTACCTCATCTCTTCTCTCAACCAATTACCTAAATGTAGTTATAGGCCTTCTTCAGACATCACACACAATCGTCTCGTAGTATGATCAGTCAAATTAAATTATTATCTTGGTTCAATGTATGTATTGTAGCTGAATTTTAACTGAATTTTAAACGAGCCCATGAGGCTTCTATCCATAACCATTCTGTCAGCCAGAATCTTGAGTGTATGCCATCCACATTTTTAGTTTTCCGTTCTGTAGTGTAAGATGTGTGTCTTTGTTCTGAGGATTATCCGAAATCAGGCATTAATATGTTATTTCGTTCGCATAGGCGATTCTATTAGCACTGTGGAAGTTTACGACCCGCTAACAGATCGTTGGAAGGTAGCGGAAGCTATGAAAATGCTGAGAAGCCGTGTTGGAGTGGCAGTGATGAAGAATAGATTGTATGCAATCGGAGGGTTTAACGGGCAAGAGAGATTGGCTACTGTTGAGGTCTATGATTCAAATACCAAGGCATGGAGTAAAGTTGCTCCGATGAACTTCAGGCGGAGTGCCGTTGGAGCTGCAGCCCTTAACGATAGGTTATACGTTTGTGGTGGTTATGATGGATCATCCTCCCTAAACACTGTAGAATGCTATTATCCAGAGAAAAATGATTGGATGATGACCACAAGCATGATGAAACATAGAAGTGCGGCTGGTGTCGTTGCGTTTCAAGGATACATCTATGCACTTGGTGGACATGATGGCTTGTCTATATTCGATTCGGTATGGAATGATGGTCTAAATAGTTACCATAAAACATTTGAGATAACTAATCAACTTTTCAAAACGAAGGTGGAACGGTATGATCCTCAGACTGGACAGTGGACTCCAGTGTCCCCTATGCTCACGAAGAGATGCAGGCTAGGAGCAGCAGCTTTGAATAACAAACTATACGTTTGTGGGGGATATGACGGATCCACATTTTTAAGATCTGTTGAAGTCTACGATCCAGCTACAGACCAGTAACTATCATTTCAGTTGAACATAATGATACAGGCAGTGGTATTTTTTAAACTCTTTTTATAACTTTCAGGTGGTCTGAAGTAGCCCCTATGAGTTTGATGCGTAGTCGTGTCGCTCTTGTTGCCAATTTAGGAAAGTTGTGGGCTATTGGAGGATACGACGGTACCTCGAACTTATCCACCGTAGAAATCTACGATCCAATCAAGAATTCGTGGAAAAATGCTCCGCCAATGTGTGCTCATGAGGTAATCATTTTCGTGACATCTGTAACAAAAAAAATAGTCTGACTTTTTCCTGATGATGTTTTTCTTATGTAGGGAGGTGTTGGAGTTGGAGTCATTCCAATTGAGAGTTCTTGAGAGTCATCCATGTCGATCTCGAACCCTGAACCGCTACAAAGTCCTGAGAGAGAACCAGCAAACAAACTCTCGCTCTGTTTTCATGACAAGCTCCGTTCTCATTCCGCGTAATATTTAGGATTCCTCTGCCTCATCGTGACCTTCGCCATTTGGTGCACCTAGCGAAAGAACTTACATGAATGCACTGTACATTTAGCACTTATCGAATTTTTAAAAAGTACTAACTTGACATTCTGTTATGTCTTGTATTTCCACGAGTTATTTACTGCGTAGCTAATCAACACTGGAACTTCAGTCTACTTTTTGCCTCTGAATTGTCCGGTAATACAGGAGTGTCGTATTCTTTGCAAAGCGTTGTGTAGATTTATCGAGTGGACAAACATTCCTTCACTACCTTTCCTTCCATGCTTTATATTACAAGTATATCAGAGTTAATGTTTTGTTTTTATACTTTCCAATTTTATAGTCTGCTATCCGCTAAAGCATGTAATATTCGGACATTTTAAAGCTCATATACTATTGTACATTATTCATATTAAGTATGAATAGATAGTTTATTTTAGCATAAGTTAACTAAGTTCTGTTTAATTGGTCAATCAATCTTGATTCAGTTCCGTTTTCCGGGACAGGGAAGATTGTAAAGATCCGGTAGCAAAATGAAAAAGTCTTGCAAATTCGTAACAAAATTGTGTACAGTTTTTTCTCCATACCCACAAGCCACCAAGTTGTTTCTGTGATTCCATGATATATTTTAACTAAGTCTGAGAAAAAGGTTTTACTACCAAGTATTATTGTCTAGGTCCATTTTAAAAAGCAGATGAATAATTGCACAACGACAGATTTCGGCACTTCATCTAGCTTTATGTAAGAATCAAGGCAGCCTGTTCTTGACCATTCGCACGCGAGCCTGCCTGGATTTACTAAGCAATTACTGCACTGTAAGCATTGTAGACACTAGAAGTTGTCATACAACCTTTAGATATTCAAAAATGCTTCTACGAACTTAATGCAAAATGAAGAATATGTACAATGTAAATAGCTTATCGTAGATAGAGCTAGATGGAATGGTTATCGGTAACGCAGATTGATTACCTGTGCAAAAAATGAATATATTAAGCAATATTTATTTACCGTGTGACCCATATATAGTGTAGCAAAAACAACTCTATATTACTATTATTATGACTTTTAATTGATGGACGATTCAAAAAGTAATAAAATGTTGAAGTCACTAGTCTCCGAACACAACTTTATTACAAACATTTCCGCACATACATATTTTTAGCAACGTTGCTATTCCTGTCAACGTACTGACTTGACTTTTAACGTAGCAGCATGTGTGCAATCTTTAATACAAAACAATAAAACTTACTTTCCTTAACACTACTCAATACAAAGATCAACTTTGAACGTTGAAATCGGGGAATTCAGGCTTAGCTAGTGCTTAACCGACTCAAAAAATAAATAAACCTCGTAACTTCAAAATTAGAACGACACTCGTAACTCGGATCAATATTTTAATAAATTTAGAGCGTTGATGCGAACTGACTGGAAATGATTCCTAAACTCTCTTAGACTACTTGTTGGGGAGGAGCACTGAACGCTTGCGTGGTAGGGTCTGCTGTTGTCGAAGCACCGCCGCGTGCTGTATTGAAGATCACGGTTTGGAGCTACAGATCAAATATAAGATAAGCCTTGAGTGTTCCCATTCAAAGACTAAAATTGACAACAAACTAATAAAAAGTGAACTTGTAACATCTTACGCCTTGGTGTAATATTCCTGTGGCATCGGCCATGCCCGGTTTATGACCCAATTTACATCGGATGTAACCATAGAGATTAGCTCCACTCAAGCACAATGCCAGCATCACAAGAATCTTTGAACCCATTAAACAATTTATTAATTGACATGGAAGTCAGGGGAAGCTGATAAGTACACCTGGTTAAAACGTACCGTCCACTGGAACCGAAATGTAAAGAACGACGTCATGAATAGAAAAAACCACACGACAGGGGCCAAAATCAATGCACCCCAGAATATTCTTCTTTCTGGTGGTCTTCCACCAGCTCGAACGCCCTTCCGACTTTCAAACACCCAGTGGCTAGCCCCATCATCATCAACGTAGTTCCACCACCGCAGTCCCACCAGAATCCGACCTTCGAATAATTATGAATTCGTAAAATACTTCATCATTCTCGTCAAATTTTCCAAAATTGCTTGAATAGACGCGAAATTTACAAACCGGTTATGTTTTTGACGGTCCAAAAGTCCAATGAAAGTAAGAGCACAACAGTAACAAAACTAGGTACAAATCCCGCCCCGAATAATCCACATAGCATGTAAACCACCACAGCTGAAGCTCGGAAGAAAACGTGGAAAAAGGCGACAATTGGATGTCTAAATACAAGACATTCTATAATTTGGAATTCTCCGAGTAACAGTTTTAAATTTTCCAGAGTCTCCTGTAAAATACCTGAGTCGATCCTTCGCCTCCGGCCCTTCTTCCCCGAACCCGAGCCCTTCATCGTCGTCCGTGTGCATTAGGAGTGCCTTTAGATCACAAAATATCAAATTTAAAAAAGCTCACAATTAAATCCGTAAAAAAAGCTCACCTGATGGTCCTCCATGTCTCCCAATCTTTCGTTACTTAACTCCTAATTTTTTTAAACCTGAAATTTCATAAAGAACCGAATGAAATCAGTAAACGTATTCACAAACTAACCAACCATTTCCACTATTGACAATTTGCAATGTTCACTATTGACAATCTCCACCATCTGTTCAAACAATATTTAGCCTTCTATTTGCTTAACCACCCTATTTAATTGCTAATTAAGCTCTTGAAACTACAACCCATTCACACTATCAACCCCTCTCCAGCTGTTCCACTAGAAAACATTAACTTAACAGTTCCCACAAAACAATTTTCCGATAACATACCTTATTTACCAAATTAACCCTTTAGTTATGATTCACTAATCGTTAGTTTATCTGCTCATCCTGAGCTGTGTTCGACATTAGCTTAGCTTTGCAACTATTCTCACAGCCCACCTTGTTCCGCAGAAGAAAAAAAAGTCGGCTGATTTCTGACACAAACTTCGACGTGTCAAAAATGTGGATTTTAGGATGTTTGCCTTTCAGCAGCTCACACTACATCGCAGACAAGCTTGCATGCTGTTTGCGACGAATGATGAAGCACACAGCGCGCAGGCAGGCAACAGTGAAACCTACCGGCTTGCAAACCAACACGTAAACAGAGAGACAGACAATTTTTCGCCCTCATGAAATATAATTAAAGTTTGTCTGCTGATTCCTTTCTCCAAAGTGAAAAAAAATTAAATGTTTACTTTCCATCAAAAATATTGCCCTCGTATCGTCGTGACAGTGCATCTCATCACATATGAATTGCTTGGTTGTCTTCGAAATACCTAGGCCAATTTGTATCCATTCAAGTTTTAGGCATCATACATTACTCAAGCAGAGACCAATGGGTACATCCAGACGTTTTTCTTTTTTTATTATTTCCCCCATTCCCCACACTTGCAGCTAACTAGAGACCTATTTATCACACTTTTTCGCCACTCGGTAGTCTCTCGCGCGTAGGAGTGAAAGTGAGGTTCCATTTTCTCTCTGTGTGTTCTCTTTTTTCACTTTCCATCTCAAATTTCACATTTTTACATTTTCCTGAACCCCCCCCCCCCCATAACTTTTCATATTTCATCAATGTCTTTTTTCTCTTCTCTCCGACTTTCACTCGTTGAAGGAGATAACGAGTGTTGTTGTCGTAAAAAACTACTATGCAGACAAAGTGTCGGGAAGATCGGTGGAAATTCATAATTAGGAAAAAGACAGGTGTGGCATTTATATACTGGACTCTTGTGAGTTTCCATGGTTAGTCGTTTTCTTCTCGTGAGCCGAGATGGACGTGTTATTTTGTTCCTGAGAGTTGTTTCTTGCATGACTTGACTTTGTTCTATGCTGCAAAAAAAACCTTGGTTTCTGTTGACTTTCTCTTGCTGATATGGTTGTGTACTTGTGAAACGTGATCGGCCAACTTACCTAACTAAATATGTCCAGGGGCATTTCTAGACAATGCCAAAGCTCTTCCCCTTAAAAACACGTAAACGCTTTGCAGACTCCAAATTTTTAAGACAGACTTGTATAGAATACCTTGTCTCACCTACTACTTACTACTCGGGCAAACAATTTCTTTCCAAGATTATGTGTAAACATTGTACTTGGACAAAGTAACTACAATTTTCCCCTGGCCCATCGAACACATCGCACCACGTTTTAGTGTACATAACACCTTAAATAGTATTTTTGTTTTATCGTCATGATCGCTTCCTCCTTTTTGATAGAATCGTTCTCTAAAAACCAGGAAGAGACACGTGAAAGTAAACAGAAGCTAGTTTTTTTCTTTCTCCTAAACCAGAAAATAAACAGTTAAGGTTTATTTACGAAACCAAGTGGCACTACAAGTTACACAGAAACCAATTAATATTATTGAAACAAAAACAATAAAACCACGAGCTGTTTATCTTTGCCGTACAAGAAGCTGTAATTTCAAGCGTCGTTTCTTTCCACAAGCACAAATACACACATAGAATACAACAGTAAACAAAATGTAGTGGCAATCTTATTATCATAAATCAGAAGCATAAAAAAAGGAGAGAAACGTACGAAAAAAATAGTATCATATAAATATTAGCTCACTTTAAAAAAAAGCTATCGCTCCGAACTCGCCATTTATATTTAATCAAGGAAATGACCTCGGCAGGAAAATAGGAGAATACACAACAAACGACCTTCTCTCTCACTTGCCACCAGCAGTATAATAATTTTGTGTGCTCGGGAATCTATCCAACAGCAAACAAACAAAATACGTTATTCTGAGTGCCTGCTTACTTGACAGGAGAGAAAACATACAATATTTTCTTCTTTGGAGAAAGCATCCAGGTGAGAGCTCTTTAAAGAAAAAAATATATTCGTGCACAATAATACCTGTACTGTAAATTTTGTGTGATCTGGTAAGCAAATTTATTTGTTTTAACTTGTGTGTCCTTTGAGGCTACTAAATATGTTGGGGATAAACATATGCATGGTTGGTGAGAAAATGCGTAAAAGGAAAGAAGATCCTTTTGAAGATATTTTCGGTGTATGTCTGTAGCAATCCGATACTGTTTTTTACTAGCTGGAGGCTTTGAAAGTCCGGTTTGTTGATAAAGTTTGGGTCACGTTGTTGCAGTAGAAGTAAATTGTGAAAAGGTCGGTCGTCAGTCTTTTTTCTGTTGCGGTGAAAGACTTGCATAAGTAGCTAGCATCTTGGAAGGTTTTAGTTCAGAGGATGAACGGAAAGTTGTTTACGAAAGTCATGTTAAAGAAAGTAAGCCATGCTTTTATGCAACATTTTCGCTGCATTTTTTATGGAGTGCGTTGCCAATTGCCTGAGAACGGAGGCAGAGCAGAATCATTGTTTTCTCCTGCGGCATGGCATGGCATAATCTTTTTACATTTGCGGCTAAATGACAAGTATGACATAGATTCGGAACCAGGAGGGACCCAAGACAAGACGGAATGAAGGGCAATCAATGTAATTAAGTTGGTTTGGATTGTTCCATTTTTATGGCAATTAACGAGTATCATTTTCTCCTCATTGTTATGATTAGGAATAAATTGTTACAAAAAGAGGACAATTCTCGTTTTCTGTTTCATTCCAGTCTTGTAGTTGTCTTACCTTTTTTCGCTGAATTATGGTAAGTGTGCAGATGAACAGTCTTTCATAATAAAACGTTGCCAAGAAGTCGACGTTTGACAAGCCGCGCATCTCGACAGAACAAAATATCCGAATAGCGAAGCAAAAGTCTTTGTGGGTTTTCTGGATGTGGTGGAGCGACGGAAAAATAGGTTTCCCATCAAAGGCCTTAGGAGTTAGAGAATTAGAATCATTTTGATCCCTTTTCTCTGTCACGATCAAAAGCGTTCCTGATGTTTGTTCCGAACCACATCCTAACTTCTACCAAATCTTTCCTACGCGCCGGTAATCAAAAACACTGGCTTGCTCCGAGATGTAGGAAATTTAATAGTCTCTCAGTCTCTTTGATGGTCGTGATAGTTAAGTGAAATGCCTACCATTTCAGAAATGATGCACGCACTCACAAAAGAAACACCGAAGACTCAAAAGCATAAACTACAAAGGAAAAATTAAAGTAGCGAAAGCAATGTCAAGGTGTGTGTTTGATGTGCGGCAACTAACAAGTAAACCTAGCTTTCGAATATATCGCTTCAGACCGGAAATGGGAGTTTAAGTACACTTTCAAACAGGGGGAATACGATGGCGTATCCCAAATCCCCAAGCTGATGCGGGCAGGCGCAGAATTGGCGGTCGAAAAACTCATAAACGTCCACTAAGCAGACGCATCAATGCTGTTGGATTCAGCAGTGCATGTTTTGCCGAGGAAGGAGAGCGGAGCCACAGCTGGAAAAACGCTCGAACATTTGTACCCCAAGCTATGAAAAACGTTGGATTTTAATTGAATAAAACAAACCGTAACTTTGGACCCTGCAAAAGATGCATTGCTGGATCAAGAAGTGTTTAGATGCGTCTGCTTAGCGAGCATTAATGAGTTTTTCGACAGCTAATTATGCGCTTGCGCGCGCCTGCTTGGGAATTTTTGCTACGCCATCGTATTCCCCATGTTGGAAGGTGTACTTCAACACCCATTTCCAGTCCGAAGCGAGGTATTCGAAAGGTAGGTTTACTTGTAAGCACAAGCTTTTGGAGCAGAATTGAAATGAATTTAATGTAGAGACTAAGACGGACAAACATCATACTACAAAAGTAGATCAAGTTTCATTGTTAATAAAGCGAATTATGATATCCCTTGATTCATTTTTTTTGAAGAAAAAAACTTTCTTTTCTCTTGTGTAGCTATAATTCAATATTTAAGAGGAAGAGGAAAACGACGACGAACTGCGGTAAAGTAACGTGAGTTTTTAGTTAGACGTGAAAGTAGTTCTGTAGTCGTAGTTTTGTGGATAAAGGAGGCTGTATTGGTAAGACGACGAGGAAAGATACAGTGAAAGGAGAAAGAAAAAGAAAGTGGTGAACAATATAAGAATAATTCAGTTAGTTGCACGCAATAGCATACATTATGGAATGCGATCAAAATTTGAAATAGAGTAGTAAAGATGGGATACTAATCCGCAGAATCAGAGGTGTATCCCTATATTGACTAGATTTGATAATTAGAAAAAATCACTGAGGAGAGCCGTACTTTATTAGTAAGAGGTATGTGATGCTAGTGCTATAGTTGTTATTCCATATTACAATAATTTGTCTCGAATTAGGGGAGGAAGTTAACGGTTAGCTAGTGCGAGCTAACTTTTTGTCTTTTATATAGGATTAGATAAAGATTAATGTCTCACGGGAGAGTATACAAAACAACGTATATCTATGAAGCTCATTTTAATTTTAATTTAGATGCATATATGTGTTAAAAGGCTGTTGATGTGATTTTAATGATACATGCGTTAACAGTTCGCCTAATTAGATTAAGTATTATGAACATGTTGCTTTGGCGGGTTTTACCATATGTGTCGAATTCCAGGTGAAGCCGTACTAGGTTTTGGAATAGATAATCTAATTATTTGGTACGAGCTAAAGGAGCTTGTGAATCAGTCCTGTCAAGTAAGGGCTGATGAACGCAACGGGGCGAACTAGCTTTCAGAGTTTATAGAAAGTTGTTTATGCGCAAGATACTAATCTTAAACGCTCGACGTGCTTCCGAGCGTTAGAATTACAGCAAACGTTGCGCTATAATGTGTAAGTTAATAAGCGTCATGTGATTCTCTCAGTAGGGGCTCCTAAGCTACAAATATCCTGATGGACCTTTGGTTTAATTTGGACATTAATGGGACAGTTGCGCAACTATATGAAAAAACATACACAACAATTTAAAAGGCTCGTATCTCTTTCCTTCCTAACTAATGGACAGTAGTTCCAACTTAGTCGTTGCAATTGCTCCTAACTTTAATCTCAGGGAATAAGTTAGTGCATAGTGGAAAAAGTGTATTTTTGTGCGAATGTCGCAAAATTTGCCCCGGCTCGATGGCTTGAATTTTTTAGACACAGTCTACGGCATCGTGCTCGCAGTGAGTTTTCTCAAGAAACTCAAACAAAAAAATAATAAGAAAGTGAAGGTGTTTTTAGCATTAAATTCCTTGGTCCGTTAATTGATAACTGTTCGAAAACAGTGGTAGCTATGCTCCTCTGCACTGCTTTCTGATGAATGTTGTGCTTCAACTGCTAACTGGTCAGTTACTGATCCCCAGTTAAGCCTAACTTCCTTCTAAACTATTACGGCTAACGCTTTTACTTGCTAAAAGTAGCCTACTGAATAATTT